>JADRCC010570407.1:1138-14093 GCA_019843855.1 Hylomyscus alleni | reverse complement strand
CAAAACAAAAGCAAAACAAAACAAAAATTATGAGAGAAGTAACCCAGATCCCAAAAGACAAAGTATGTGTTTGTCTTATATGAGGATATTAGCTTTTAAGCCTTCAATAGGCATGTTACTAGTCATATAACCACAGGGGTTAAGTATAGAGTAAGGGAGTAGGGGGAAAGGGACAGTTCCCAAGGAAAATGAAATAGAATATATAATTATGGAGAGACAGGGAGGAGACTAGAATGAGAGAATTGAACAGGGAGAGAGAGGGAAGAAGGAGGAAAGGGAAAACTGCAGGGAGAGACAGCTGATACTAAGGGCCAGTGAGGAGTCATATGGAAGCCTACTATAATAGAAGATTCTTAAAATATATACATATAGGAAAGGAATTTAAATGGAGTCATCAAGTGTTGGCACTAATTTGTCTAGGTCTATTTTATTGGGTTCTTACTCCTCTACCTTCCTTCCAATCTTTATTCCACCCGAGTCCCTTCCAACCCCCAACACTAGGTAGGAGAGAAAGAAGGAGAGAAAGAAGTGTAAACTTCTTTAGACTATTTCCTGCTGATTAAGGGGGTCATGCTTTTTGGATCCAGTCCAATATCCATCAACAGGATATCTCCAACTTCTTCCCATCCTTTTGCTCATGAACAGTTGACAAACCACAACATCAGCCGGGAACAGCAAGGGGAGCAGCAGCCTCCTCAGAGCCCTACTCAAGGCTCATCCATTTGTATCCTCTTCAGAGTCCCCAGAATCAAACTGTCTGCCACTGGCATAACACCTCTCCTAGTGCACGAGGCAAATCGTAATCACCTGTTGGGAAGCAGCCTCTTATCCCACACTTGGAATTAAAACACATAATATAACTGGATTTTTAAAGAAGCCAAAACTCTCACTACCATGGGGAGACAAAGCCTCAACTAGACACTTTTCACCACCACCAAGTGAAACTTCCACTGCCCAGAATGGGTTACATCTCACCCATTGAGTTGTTGACCAAAGTGCCCTCCATGGAAACTCTCAAACCATTTAGTCTATTGCCAAAGCTATTGGTTGCGCTCCACAAATGGATGTTAAGGCTCTATTGTGGAAGACAACACCTCTATAACTCATTGAATATGGAATAGTCAAACTGGTGCTTATCTAGAGACTTCACCCCTACTGATGAGTGTCCATGGTACTGGAATGTTCTCTGCAAGTTACCAGAGGAGAAAGTTAATCATAAACCCTGCAATCTACAATGGTGACCCTGCCTGCAAGACACACTAGTGTAATAGTGGCACAAACATTGTGAAAGTAACCATTCGCTTTTTAGATTTAAGACCCATTACATGAGATGGAATCCATGACTGACCATGCTTGGGTGACTAAAATCCTAAGACTAGAAAAACCATGGGTCTGGGGGAAACCAAACACTATTGTTCATGTACTTCTTGTTTGGTTTTTAAATTCTGGTTTGTTTCCTTTCCAAGGAGAGAGAATTGGGTGAGTGGAGTTATGGGGAGGACCTAGGAGGAGATGGAGAAGGAAAAACCATGATCAGAATATGTTGTGTTGAATAAAATATTTATTTTCAATAAAGATAATTTTAGCTGTTAATTTTTTAAAGTTATATTTAAGTGGTTTGTATCATAACTAATGCCCTACATCTATCATAATATCCAAGTCAGGAAAAATTCTTAGTAATGGAGACTGAGGAAAGGAACGAGGCCTGGATGACATGGAACAGAGAGCTATAGGCTAAGAATGGCTTTCTACAAGACAGTACTCCCTGTGACCTGACGGGCAATGGGATCCAGAGTGCTGGGGAGGTCTTGGGTGAGTACCAGCACTAGGCAGTAGTACATCACCTCAGGATCAGTTGGCTCTAGTCTCCAGTATACATAACTTTTCCATCTCCTCAACATCTTACCACATACCTAGATATAAAATGAACCAACAAGGGCCCTGAAGAGAGATGCTGGGAGCCACTCACCACAGAAACACACTTTGAACAGCAGGCAGGCTGAAACTGCAACAGGAGGGGGAACTCAAACTTCCATATAGCTAAGATCCACAGCAGTGAGCAAAGACTTCTGTGGAGCCAGAGTCATATCCTACAGCGTGCAGCGTGCCGACAGCTCAGAGTTCCTCCCTGTCCTTGTCAGATCTAAGCAAGCAGCCTAGACCAAGGATGTAGCTGAAGGTTGTTGGGGAAGAAGCCAGCCAACTGAATGCTTCAATATCCAGCACCAGAACTGAATTCTGCTCCTAAAACCCCAAGCAGAATCCTGCACTTAGTAGAAACTATGGATCTATGCCTGATGAAACAGAGGTGAATTGGTGAAAAGATGACATTTGTGAGATCCATGAAATAAGTAAATAGTAATCACCAACCTCTAGTGGGTTTAAACAAACATCCAAAAAAAAAAAAAAAAAAGACAAAGGAAGAAGTTAATAAACTAGTGCTTTACCATACTGTTCCAATGCTCACAGAGTCTTCTGCGTGTATCCTAGTGAGTGCCCTAATGAAGATTTAAGCCATTGAACCCATCTTGCCAGTTGGTGCTTAGTGGAAATTAATCTGTGGATTACAAGGATGGCTTCTCACAAGGCTTTGAAGTCTACTGTTTTAGTGTGTATGATCACAGGACTGTCTCATCCACTTCCCTTCCTCCTTTCTTTCTTAATCTTTTGTGTGATGTGCAGGGGGGAGCTGCAAACCAACCTGTGTTGCGGTAATGTTTTTCTTAGTGAACGCTTTAGTTAACATATAGACTTTTATTATAATTTATCCCACCTTGTCGTCAAGTGTTTTGCTTTTCATTTTGTTTCACACAGTTCTTCAGGAAAAAACCTTCCAGGCTTTGTTTCCTTGTTCAGATACATTTTAAATTTATATTTCTTGTATTCAGAAGCAACTGATGAAATTTAAAGTTTGGGAAGGGATTTTCATCCAGGCTATCTTAGTCAGGGTTATATTTGTTGTGATGAAACACCATGACCAAAAGCAAGTTGGGGAGAAAAGGGTTTATTTGGCTTCTACATCCATACCATAGTTCATCATCAATGGAAGTTATGACAGGAACTCAAGCAGGGCAGAGCCTGGAGGTAAGCGCTGATGCACAGCCCATGCAAGGATGCTGCTTACTGGCTTGCTCCTCATGGCTTACTCAGTCTGCTTTCTTATAGAACCTGGAACCACCAGCCCAGGGATGGTGACACTAATAATGGGCAGGGCCCTCATCATCAATCACTAATTAAGAATATGCCCTATAGGTTTGCCTGCAACCTGATCTTATGAAGGCATTCTCTCAACTGAGGTTCCTTCCTCAGAAATGATGTTAGCTTATGTTAAGTGACATAAAACTATCTTGAACACAGGGGATTATCAAAGAATCAAAAATAATATTGGAGTCAGGAGATGTCTAAGGCTCAAACAGTATATCTATTGACTGAACCCATTCTGACGGTGTGAGGTTTTTAAAATGGCTGAGGAGCAGCCCACGGATAGACAGATTTTCATTATTAGACTCTCCTACTCTAGTGATCAATAGCATTAAGGGTACAATTTTCATAGGGTTAAAAGTAGCTTTTGTGTACAGATAATAAATAATATTGGTGGTTTAATCCATCTTAGTTAAAAGAAAAATATCAAAGCTAGTTGGGTGTGTTGGCACATGACTTTAATTCCAGCACTGAGAAGGCAGAGGCAGATGGAGTTCCATGAGTTCTACTCCAATCTGATGGAGATCAAGTTCCAGGTTCAAGGGTCGCCAAGTCTACATAGAGAAACAAAAAAAAAGAAAGAAAGAAAAAAAGAAAAAAAAAAGCTGTACTGACTCGTATCTCTAATCTTGAGCACTCAGAAGGCTGAGTCAAGAAGGCAGCTAATTTGAGGCCAGCATGGAATGTAGTAAGAGCTTTAGGATAGCCTTGATGTAAGTAAAACCTTGTCTTAATAAAAAAATACCATAATTTCTTTAAGCTTTTAAATTAGTAACATACACTATATAAGCTTAACACATTTTAGCAATCAGTTTTAAAAAGCCATAGATTACTATTTGGTCAATTTTATGGATATTCTCAATTAAATACCTTAAATATCATTGGTAAATATCAGGGTAGTATATAAATTCACTATTTTTAACTCTCTACAAGTGCAGTGGTTACCTAAACTTTCCAATTTAATCAATTAAAAATTAAATTTAAAAATATCATTTTAAACCAGTTGTGGAAACATTTAAAATCTAAATCATGGGCTGGCGAGATGGTTCAGCGGGTAAGAGCACTGAATGCTCTTCCATAGGTCGTGAGTTCGGATCCCAGCAACCACATGGTGGCTCACAACCACCCATAATGAGATCTGATGCCCTCTTCTGGTGCATCTGAAGACAGCTACAGTGAATTACGCCGGGGCCAGAGTGAGTAGGGCCAGCAAAGGTCCTGAGTTCAGTTCCCAGTACCATCTATACAGCTACAGTGTACTCATACACATAAAATAAATAAAAAATAAAAAAACTTAAAAAGAAAATCTAAATCATAAGTCTGACATTTACTTTAAAAGCCAAATTTTCCTAAGCAAACTATGAATGCTTAAAGCATGAATGGTTTTGTTTCTTAACACTGTGGATTTGAATTTTATAAACACTATGCTTCTTCTCCTATTGGAGAGGTCATATAAGTTGTTTTCCTGGCAAGAGTGTGTAATCCTAAACTCATATACTACTCCAAGGGCCAGGTCTCATCCCTAGAGTTCCCTGACAGTTTCCACTGGACTACCAATTTTTCAAAGTCTTGTTTTTCCGTTTCTCTCCCCTGAGTTTGAAGGCTTCCCTATTGTCACCCAGAGTACCCATAATTCCTCTTAACTTCTTAGTGCAGATACTACCCTGTGACCAAACAAACCAACCAACAAACAAAAAGGCAAATGGTGACTGAAGAAAGACACATTCTCAGGGTCTCTACACGTGCATGTCTATCTGTGCACACACAGACACAGATACACACACACACACACACACACACACACACACACACACGCACACGCACACGCACACGCACATTACAGGGGTCCAGACATATAATCAAGGGTAAGTCCTCCCTACTATTAGCTTTAATCCTACCTGTAGCCTTAGCTCTCCTTGCCACATGACTTCACTCATTCATAGGTCCCAAGGACTAAGATAGAGACATCATGGGGAATGGGACAGAGAACATGATTCTGCTTACCAGATTATTATAGTAGAAAAAATTGTTTATGAATTTTCTTTTAAATTTATTCTCAAATTTACTCTAGACCCAAACATTTCATCGTATTTTCTGCAACTCTAGCCTGTTCACCATACTTCTGTTGACAAATAACCCTTGCTTACATCTGCTCAGTGAGTCCATACACAGTTACAGGTGAACAGAAGAGGCTCTGCAAGAGCAAAACCCAGGAGGGAAAGGGTCAGGGTGAGGGAGAGAGAAAGGTCAATTTTGCTTTTACCAAGAACATATGACTAGCGGAGATCCCTGGTGGAGAAGCCTACCTCGGAGGGAGGCCATACTGCTTGGTGGCAGAAAGCTCTTCCTCATTTTCCCCTGCAGGGCAGAGACTTTGCCATCACAGCTCATCTGAGTCCTATACAAGCACTGATGTTTGCTGTTAGCATGAGAAATGATTTGCATATTGTACTTGCAGCTTGATTTTTTTTTTTTTTTTTTTTTTTTTTTTTTTTTACAATATCCTACTGCAGCTGGGTGCTGTGTTCGCGGTCTGTGGTGTTGCCAGAAACCATGTGGAAGCCTGAGATCCATTTTCTTGACCATAAGGGCAAGGAAGCTGCTTTAGCAGTGGTATCAATGACAGATGCACAGTTGAGAAAGAGGGACACAGAGCGCTTCTGTGGCAACCCCTACCCCACCCCTCAAAGAAGCAACAGCTTAGATAGAAAGCTGTCCAAGAGAACTCTTTTTAAATAGTTTTTTTATTAGATATTTTCATGTCATAAAATAGCTCCCTTCCCAGGTTCTCCTCCGAAAAAAAGGAAAAAATAAAATAAAATAATAAAACAAAATAAAACAAAAACAAAAACAAACTCCTGTTCCCTCCCCCCTCCCCCTCTCACCATTGCACCCTCTCCTGCTTCCTGGCCCTGTCATTCCCCTACACTGGGGCATAGAACCTTCACAGGACCAAGGGCCTCTTCCAAAGAGAACTCTTAAAAAGTGTGATAAGGATGCTGAAGTGCAGCTCTCCATCGCTGATGGCTTCTGGTGCGCCAGGGGCGCAGAGGGGAAGGACTTAGTTCTACTTAAGGGGCAGGCCACTGAGAGTCCAACAATGCTCCTGGGTGTATATAGGGAGCACAAATTGGATTTTTTTTTTTTTAAAAAAATTGTTCACAAGAAACTAAAGAAGAAGGAAGACCAAAATGTGGACATTTCATTCCTTCTTAAAAGAGGGAACAAAATACCCATGCAAGATGTTGCAAAGACTAACTATGGAGCTGAGACTGAAGGAAGGACAAGCCAGCCTGATACAGCTGTCTCCTGAGAGGCTCTGACAGTACCTGACTAATACAGATGTAGAGGTTCACAGCCATCCATTGAACTGAATACAGGGTCCCCAATGAAGGAGTTAGAGAAAGAACCAATGGAGTTGAAGGGTTTGCAGCCCCTTAGGATGAACAACAATATAAATGAACTAGTACCCTCAGAGCTCCCAGGGACTCAGCCACCAACCAAGGATTATACATGGTGGGACTGATTGTTCTGGCAGCATGTGTATAGTAGAGGATTGCAAAGTCGGTCATCAATGGGTGGAGAGGCCCTTGGCCCTGTGAAGGTTCTGTGCCCTAGTGTAGGGGAATGCCAGGGCCAATAAGTGGGAGAGGGTGGGGTGGCAGGCATGGGGAGGGGGAGGCAACAGGGGTTTGTTCTTGTTGTGTTTGTTTGTTTGTTTGTTTGTTTTTTGGAGGGGGAAACTGGGAAAGGAGAAATCATATGACATGTAAATAAAGAAAATATCTAATAAAAATACTACTAAAAAATTATTGTCGGGGGTGCCGGGGGAGTAGACATGGAAGGACTGCAAAGTGCATGTGAACAGGAATATAATGTGAAATTCCCCCCAAAATCAATAAAAATATGATGAACAACAACAATAACAGCAACAAAACGAGCAGCCAAACAAACACAATTGGTATATTTATTGAATTAGTGTGTGTGTGTGTGTGCCCGCTCGTGCACACATGTGTATGTCCATGCATTCGAGAGTGTACACCTGAGCATGCTCACATGTGCACACCACAGTGCACATGTGGAAGCCAAAGAACAATTTATGGGATTCAGTTCTCCCTTCCCATCATATGTGTCCGGCATAGAACTCAGGTTGTCTGGGTGAGCCATCTCACCAGGCCTTTGCTTAGCATTTTTTTTTAAATGAAATGCAAGAAACCAAGTCAAACAGCATTTTTAAAAAAATCAAACATTCTAACATAATTTAAGGATGTCCTGACTTGATACTTATATGCCGAGGAATGATGTCAGGAAAATATAAAAGTCTCTTGTAAGACAGGCATGGTGGCACACACCTCTAATTCCAGCACTCGGGAGGAATAGGCAGGCAGATTTTGGTGACTTGGAGGTCAGCCTGGACAAGAAAGGAGTTCCAGACCAGTCAGGGCTGCTCAGTGTCTCACAAACAGAGCATGTTGTATCTACGTAAGGGCAAAAAACTTCCTGGGCTCCGTACATCATTGCCACTAATTTCCCCCCTGAGCCTCGGGTCTCAGACATCATTTGTTGGCTTTTTATGGTTTGGTGGTTTGAGACCTGGAAATTGCTCATGCTGTGTGCTCAGAACCAAGGCTGCAGCCATGTCATAGGACAAAACATGGGCAGGCACTGGCAGAAACTCCTCGGGTTTATCGTGTGTTTGGTTTTTAACAATTTTGGTTGCTATGTTCAGAAACCTTTTACTTTGGCCAACATTTTCACCCAAAGCTCCATACATTCACTTACAGGAGCTCCTTTGCGGTTGCAAACCACCATTTAAGAAGGCATGACAGAAGACAAAAAATAATTAGAACTATAGTTACCCTAGAAGCTTTACTGTGATATTAGCATTCTGCCACTACACTCAGCTCTGTCAATAATTTGCTCCAATGACAAACGACGAAAGAACTTTCTAATACTGTGTTCAAGGCTGTGCAACTGGGGACAGAACATGTTTCACTACATGCACAGTACTGTTCAAAACATCAGCCTGAATCTTCTTGTGGTGAATCACACAGATATTAGATAGGATTATCAGTTGAAAAGAGACCCAGGCAAAGCCAATCATATGACTTAATGCAATTCCATAGTGATTTACATTAATCGGGACTGAACATGCCCAGCGTACAGACCTATCAATGTCAGAACTGGAAAAGAAGTCTCTAAGCATTGCTTTGTAGAAGACAGGGAGAGCAGGCCACCATAAGCCTTACATTTTATTAGCTGTGAATTAATAGACCCGATTCTGGTTGTCAGATATCCCTGTAATATATGCTATAGGAAGAACAGCCTGTAGCTAGCCACACTGCAGCTGTCCTTTCTCCCTGGAGGGGCATGACCTCTCTAAGAAGCCCCAAGGACTTTATTTGGCCTCATTGGTGAAGGCCACAGAGACATCCCAAAGGCTAAACTTGAGCCTGATTGAGTTGGAGATATTAGGGTTAACACTGGTCCACATCTACATGAAAGGGTACAGAGAAAGACCAGGGCAGATAGCCTGGATTCAGTTACCAGTGAGTGTGTTTGGAGAAATCCCCACCCTCAGAGTGTGTCCGTTTGATAATCTATGCCTCTGGGACAGAATAATCAAAATATCTATGGCCCGTGAAGACTAGCTGATACATGCCAAAAACCCTGGCACAGCAGACTGTAGAGCATCTTCCTTCCTCCTGCACGCCTTCATCCCTTCCTACACATCTCTCTGTCTCCTGGGTGACAACATCCAAAGGCTTTCATGAAAGAACTTCTCTGTCATTTAAAGCTTGTCCTCCTCAACCTTCACATTTGGTTCCACATCTGTGTGTGTGGTTTACCTTAAGAAGGGGTTCCAAACAGGGCAGTGAGAACTGCTAACTGTCCCTGTCTATCTTTTTTGTGGAGCCCTACGGCCATTGTGAGCAGGCCTGGGGAGGCTTTTCCCACTAATGGTGAAATAAATGATACATTAAATTGGGCACAGGCCACCTTCAGGTAAAGATGAAAAGAGACCAGTCTGATCCAGGGGAGACAGCTTCTCTCAGGGTGTGTTTTCAACTGCACTTTTCTTTCCACTTTAAATAGCTCAGGTGACAAAGACTTTCTGAGTGTAACCCCATGAACCAGCCAAGCTGCAGCGTCACTTTTCTGCCAGGGGGAAGGGAGGGAGGGCTGTGCAGGAGTGTGCCTTGCTCTCAGCATTCCTCTCTCCCGCACTCCCTCCCTCCCCTTTTGCAAAGACAGGAAATCAAGTCCAAGGAAAGCACTGCTATTTCACCCAAACTTCAGAAGACGACAAGTCCAGGTCTCTGAGTTAGTTTCTAGATCATTCCAGTAATGTCTGATTACAATTTTAATTAGGATAACTTTTGCAAATGTGACCTCTGCTGTGGTTGTATCATAGAGACAATTGCGTATTGTCTACATCTGAGGAGGATCAAGGAGAGACCTTAAGAAGATGTGAGGTTCAGTTTTTCCAAAGGGTCAAAGGGAAAATGATGTCACAATAAAGGGCAGAGAGGTTTGGCCCTCAAGGTTGTGGGAGAAAACCTGCTATCTGATCAGAGGCAGATTGTTCCAGAGTTTGGCTGTCAATCACAGCCGAATAAGGAGACCATTATATTTAACTGTCTGTTGCATACATAGACTAACCCAGAGCATTTTACATAATTTTGATCACTTTCTTATTACTCTGTGATATTAAAAAGCGGTTATGGTATATCTCCATCCTCTAGATACAAAGAATATGGATAGAATACATTTATTTTTCCTTTTTTAAAATTTGAGATAGGGTCTCACTCTATGGCACAGGGTGGCCTTGAACTTTAAATAATCCTGCATCAGCATCGTGAGTTTATAGTCACATACTACCATGTCTTGATAGGATACTATTTAAAATAATTGTTTATATTTTTCTTTAGATATGCAGGTGATAAAAAGCATAGTTTTTAAAAGTATATAATACATAATATGGGACTAAGCCATAAAATATGGATATTGACTATTATAAGTTTATACCCTTCATATAAATGGCAAAACAGGTTTTGTATATTGGGGTACATTTGTGTGGAGGCCATGAGACAGCCTTAAGTGCTTCTCCTCAGTTGTCAGCTACCTTTTTTTTTTTTTTGATATAGGTCTTTCCCTAGCCTGGCACTTGCTAACAAGGCTAGCCTGGCACTTGCTAACAAGGCTAGCCTGGCAGGCTACCGAGCCCCACAGGGCTGCCTATCTCTAGCTCTCCAGCACTGGAATTACAGGGGTATGACACTATATTCAGCATTTGAGGGGAGGGAATTTTGGTTAAACTGGGGTCTTCATGCTACAAGGGAAACACTTTGCTGACTGAATAATCTCTCCTTCACCCAAGAGCAGAGTTTAAATTCCGAGGGTTCTCCAGGCCCTATCCACAGCAATTAAGGGCAACAAACTGCAAAACCAGTGTAATGCACTGCCTCAGACTTCAGCCGACAGCACACACTCACAGCATGTTCCTGCCTGTCCCTGTGCCCACCTCACCCGACACTGCACACCACACAAGACGTTACACCAGCCAGCCGAGTGACAGGAGACCAGCAGTTGCTTCACCAACAGCAAATAGAAATGCCACAAGGGACAAAGGAAGAGCTCTAGCTACAGGAAGGAAGGCGTGGTGTTAGGTTTGCTGCTAAGCAGCAGGGTGAGGAGAGGCAGGGACATCCAGAGATCTCCTGGATGAACAAGGAAAGGTGGTGTAGTTGGTGGCAGTTTGGAGATCTTACCCTTTAGTAAGAGCCTGACTTCCGTCCTTCCTCCTGCAGAACATCATAGGTAAAAAGATGGCTCTAAAGCCCTGGCTCCCTGCTTGTCTTGCAGACTATGGCATTTTCCTATTTGTTTGGGTTTTTTTTCCCTTCAAAAATGACTCACAAGTGCTATATTATTTTACCCTACACAAATTGCTTTCCATAAATCCATAGTTGCGGGGGGGGGTGGAGTCTTGAAGTCATATCATAAACATGACACATCTGTTTCTAATAATCAAAGAAGTATAATAAAACCTTTACTTTGGAGGAATGGCCAAAGTTTCATCCTAAAGGCAAATTATATCCATCTGGTCCCAAGAGAGCTGGATTTGCATTAAGGAATATTTGTTGCTTGGGTGATTAGAGTGTGGGAGTCAGAGAGAGGGGAAGTTGTTAGTTTCAACACTTAGCACTAAGTGGAGTTCATTTCTAAAATTGAAGCTTCCAGAAACTGGTGAGTAAGCCTCCTTCGTGGCATGATATTATGTCACCAGATCTGCTGAGCTGAAAGCACAATAAAAGTAATCCTCCGCCTGCAAGTGTTGGTGATGTGGCCCTCACAGATGTGCTACAGGGGAACTGCTCCTGCAGGGGAGAGTTCAAGAGCCGGGGCTGAGGCAGCTGCTGAATTTCCGGTCCACATATCACTCCAAGTCTCTGTGATGTGCAGAGGCCTAGAATGGCCTTCCAACTCCGACTTCCCTTGCTCCAGTCATTCGTGAGTATTTCTGCACAGTATCTCAATATTTCTAGCCAATCCGGCAACTTACTGAGTATGCAGACAACAACGGACAGGGAGGAAGGCAGTGGAAGGATTGGGTAAGAAAAAGGGCTGGTGTTTGGAGGCATGTGTCCTGTGAGAGTTCAGTCTTGCAGTAGCTACCCACAGATATAAAAGGAGCCACTTGAGTCAGAGGTGACAGGACTGTATCTAGGCTGTACAAGGAACTCACCAGCTTTTTCCAGTGTGACATACTGACACAATTGCCCAGTGTCTATGCAGAAATTATTCTTAATGGTCCCTATTCATTTCCAAAAAGAAGGTAACAGGTGAAGGAAATTTAGATCAATATAATTTAATGACTTAAGTCTCTCAGTGGCAGATTCAAGCAGGACTTATCCTTCACACAATGCCTAGTGCACTGTGGCTGGCCACAGCCTTAATGGGCTAGGAAAGCTATCTTGCGTTCAGATCTGGTCACATGCCTATGGAATCCACACCCAACCCTCCAAATCCCTGTAACAGAGATTCTGATTGGTCAAGTTTGAGTACCAAGCATCCTGGCTAGGGAAGGCATGATGCCTTGGCCAGTATGAGACAGAATGCCAGGAAAGGTTGAGTTATTGCCACAAAAAGAACTCAAAGATATTCACTGGGATGGTACTCTCAGAAACCTGCTACTATGTTTATCTGGAAATGTTTAGCGTTTTTCCCTCCAAGAAGTGAGCCCCTCCCAAAAAGACAGCAGGGAGCACTGCCATAGCTGCTGTGAGTGGATCAGGCAAGAACCACATGTTACTGTGGAGCTGTTATGAGAAGCTACGTGAGCAGAGCCCGTGGCTTATTAAATCTCATAGGGCAGAGACTCCACCAAGGTTCGCTCTTAGGTCAGTGGAATCTCAGGATTGAACAGGAGCCCTGGGAGGCCCAGCAGTAGCTAAAAGGTAAAGAAGGCCAGTCAGCCCGCACTGTGGAGTCTCACTGAAAACCCTAACACAGCCTTTAGTTTTAAATAGCTCAGGTAGCTCCATATACTATCATTGACGAAGTCTTCAGCTGAATGCCTTGAAACCCTGACATGTTCTGTGTGTGTCTGTGTGTGTCTGTATCTGTGTGTCTGTGTGTGTCTGTGTGTATCTGTGTGTCTGTGTGTGTGTCTGTGTGTGTGTGTGTCTGTGTGTGTCTGTGTCTGTGTGTGTCTGTGTGTGAGTCTGTGTGTGTGTGTGTCTGTGTCTGT
>JADRCC010570401.1:0-10507 GCA_019843855.1 Hylomyscus alleni | reverse complement strand
ACACACACACACACACACACACACACACACACACACGCACACACACATGCACACACTTGCACACGAATAAATAAGCATGACAACATGCATATCCAGCCACACTAAGGAGAAGGCAGCTATTCTAGTTAACAGAACCTTGTTTGCCTCAACTTTCTATCGTCACTAAGACATGACTGCTGCATACTTTGGAAGGAGAAAATTTTTAAAGCTTCCTAACGATCAATAGCTTTGACCTGAGCAAGGTACTTATCCAAATATATATATACATATTTCCTGCCTGACTTAGTTCATTATCTACAACTAAATGTCAATTTAAATAGCTGACACTAGGGAGCAATAATGCCAAAATAAGGGGTGGAAAGGGTAGCTCAGAGGTAGAACGTCAAGCACAAAGCCCTAGGTTTGAGTCCTGGCACCATAAAAGAAATTAATGCACGGGAACTCTGAGGGAAAAGTACACAACGGCACAGAGGAACGTCTCCGCCTGGAGAAAACTGCGCATGCTCAGACTTGGCTTTTCCTTCCTAGTCTTCAGGGTGAAGGGTTGGGGGTTGCCCCCGCAGAAAGAAGGCCTGAGCCCTCCCAAAGCCCTCCTTTACCCATTGTCAGAAGTACAGATGAGGCAGGGAGACATGACAAGATGCTTGTGACTCTAACTCACAAGGAAGTCAACGCTGGGACCCAGCAAACAAGTAAGGCTGTCATTTGGACTCCAGTAAGGATTGCACAAGCCCCCCCAGGAAAGAAGAAAATCAATCACTTACAAAGAAAAGGCTAGCCCTTCAGAGAATTCCTTCCTTCCCCTTGGAGTGGAAACTGGGATTCTTGGGCCTCAGGCTTGCTTGAGCTCCTGCCTGCAGAGTGAATCCTGCTTTAATTCACTCTAAGGCCAACTTGGCTTTCCCAACTAGTACCTTATGAATCACTAGGCCCTTTATTTGAGACCCAAAGACACAGAGATAGTGATGGGCCCTTGGAGCCTCCCTCTTCCTGTACTGGAGGCTTCTCAACTTTCTACGAGATCAGCAATCACATACTTTGTGGCCACACTGAATAACTCTCCGCTTTCTGCTTCTCACAGCACACTGTTTATTAACGGGTGTGCTGAGGATGGACGGTGAACCCAGGCTGTTAGGGCTGCCCAGGCCCAGGCTGAGCCTAACAGCTCCACTAGGAAAGTAATAAGTCATTGATAATTAAGTTGTATTCACAAGAACCAAGGCTGTCCCAGACAACAAACTAACAGGGTAATGGGTGGTCAAAGAAACAGTAGCCAAGTACGTAGTTACTAAGTTAGATGCGGTACTACTGCCAATGGCCCCAACAGTAGGGTGTCTAGTGCCAGTTTGAGTACCCAGCTGGTAAGCTGTAATCTAATTTTATAATCTAGCCATTATGCTGAGCAAATTCAAATTTTAAAAATGGACTTTGGTGTTGTTTTTAATCACAACCTGTACGTTAGAACTTATTTTCAATTCAGGAGTTACATTAACACCTACAAAGAAAAGCACAGCCACAGGTATCAAGGTTTCTATCCCAAGAAGGTAAGATATTCCTACCAGTCTATCTAAGGATGAATGATTGAAAGTTCAAAACAGCTCCTACAAAAATATTATAATTGCATAAAATTTACATGGAGCTGGTGAGATGGCTTAGTGGGTGGGGTGCTTGCTGCAAAGCCTGGTAACATGAATTCAATCCCTGGAATCCCCATAGTAGAAGGAAATAACCTACCTCCATTGTTGCCTGCAATGTCCTCAGTTGTGCAATAGTGCGAACATCCATGCACAGGCATGCACACACACACACACACACACACACACACACCACAAATAAAAATTTATTTAAAAATTTACATGTATATACATAAGAACTCTAGAATGAAAACATTAAAGTATAGCAGTAGTTATTTATATGCTAATTACAGCTGATGTTCTTAACAATTTCCACATTTAAAATTTTATTTAATAGGTACCTATTAATTTGCAATAAACTTATTAAAATGTGAAAAAAAAGAAATTAATACACAACTTAAAATAATAATGGATTTCTTTCATAAATCACGTGTGTATTCTCTGCCACCTCCCATATAATGCATGGCACCCAAAACAGTGCTAGGTTTGTACAAATCACTCAGTAGATATTTGTGATATGAATTGAGTAAATTATGCTAACTTAAAATTTAGTTTAATGTAATCAATAGAAAAGTGATTTTCAAATCTATGTAGTATTAAATGGGAAAAAAATTCTTCAGGTAAAATGAGTTAAAAAGCTCAAAATTCAAAATTATGTATGCCTTACTGGAGTTTGCATTTCCGTGGTAAAATGCCATGACAGAAAGCAAATTGGGAGGAAAGGGTTTATTTGGATTGCATATCCTGAGTCACAGTCTGCTGAAGAAAAAAATAGGGACCTAAAGGCAAAATCTAAAGCCAAGGCCGTGGAGGAATGCTCCTCGTGGCTTGCTCAGCCTGCTTTCTTCTACCACCTGGACCATCTGCCCATAGCAACCAGTGAGGTGGACCTCCCACATTAATTACCAATTTAAAAAAAAAAAATGGTCCACAGACTTGCCTACAGAGCCATCCAATGGAGACATTTTCTCCGTTCAAATTCCCTCTTCCCAGATACATCCAGGTTTGTATCAAGTTAACAAAACCAACCAGACACAATCACAAATGGATTTAAAAGAAAGCAATACACATCAAAGAGTAGACAATATATATCTAATATGGTAATTATATGTGCCTCTATTTCTTGGCTAGTCTGAAATTCTTACTGTTACATTTGAGAATTTATTGTTTTCACAGATAGTGCAAGCTTAACAGTCATCAAAATTGTTCAAAAAATTCTTTCTGTGGATCACATCTGTGATTCCAGCTCAAAAGGCTGACACAGGTTGGTGAGTTTGAGACTAGCCTACCCTATGTACCCAAGACTGCCAGTAAAAGGAAGAAGGTTTTAAAACCAAGGACAATTTGCAAAGCCACAAAGCAACAATGTTTCCCTTAAATTACAAACTCTACTGAACTAGACACTCACTGTCTGCCTTCTCTGAAACTGAACTCATACACAAATCAGTGTCTGGGACATTGAGATTTATGATGATTGCCTGAGCAATTTTCAATAATGTACAACTGAAGGAGAAGTTGTCACATATTGGAGACTCACTTGCATGTCTTTTACTAAAGACATATTAAGTCTATCCTATCGGTGTGTGTGTGTGCACATAAATAATAAAGACATATGATAGAAAGACATGCAATCTATTGGTATCATAATATGTAAAAAAATTAGTTTCTTACAAATGTGTCTCAAATTCTAAATTTAATAATTACTACAAGTCATTGTGTAGCTAAATGCTACAGAAAGTGATAATTCAATTGTCGTAGACCTTGTTAAACTAGCAGTTTTCCTTACGAAGCTTTAAGTGGGGTATCTCACAAACAGGTTATATGACCTGCTTGACATCGGTATCATCGGTACTCATCAACATGACAACTCTAAGCTATCACTTATCACTATGCTGAATCTTCACTCTATCACATCAGTTTTCATTAACTGGAGTCTAATTGTTTCCTGTTTACATAATTACTTAAAAATCCATTCTAATAGGAGTGAATCCTTGGAAAGAGCCTTAACTTTAAGCAGCTGATGCTACAGAATACAAATTTGATTTTTAGGGTGAAAAGGAAAAAGTAGTCATAGAAAGAAGCAAGAACCCACAATTTGATGTGAAGCCTGAGGAGCATATGGAGCGGGGTCGGGAGAGCACCTTCATTTCCCACAGGCACGAGATACATACTTTATTTGGCAGGATGCCCAAAAGAATGGGATTGTGTGCACTTGTGCTAAAAACAGTAAACTACTTCTCCCTTTCTTACTTAACAATTGAAAAATAAATTTGTTATTTTAGGAGGTAGCTCTGTCACTAGACAGGTTAGGCAGAGATGAAACATAAGGCTACAAACAGCATGCCCCACCCTGGAGAGGCTATGCCTTCACATATTTACTTATTCATTTTATTTAACAACAAAAAGAGGTTGGGGGGCAGCAGTGGTGTGACACATTTTTAATCCCAGCACTCCAGAGGCAAAGGCAGGTGGATTTCTGAGTTTGAGGCCAACCTGGTCTACTGAGTGAATTCCAGGACAGCCAGGGCTACACAGAGAAATCCTGAGGAAGTTCTGGCTGGCCTAAAGCTCTCTATGCAGGCCAGGCTATTGCCTAATACAGATCCACCAACCTGTGTCACTTGAGCGCTGGGATTAAAGGTTTGTCAAGGCTTATGCCACCACACCCAGCTAGCTGTCATGTCTTAATCCATTATTTCATTGTCTAAAAGTCTAAACAAACAACAACAAAAAAGCAGTCAAGTTGGTCTCGTTCTGGATTTAGCTAGCAGAAAAAAAATCATACTATAATTTAGGGTCAAAGAAAACAAAAGGCAAGATTGTCCCACAGTTTCCTCCACTGAGGACCAAACAGACCAGGCTGTACACGGAACACAGTACACTACTGCACCCTCCTGCCTTCCTGCTGCCGAATTCCCAGTTCACAGACCAGCCCCCTCACCTACCTACCTACCTACCTACCTACCTACCTACCTACCTGGCTTGTCTCTGAAGGGCTCAAGACAATGAGCAGAAAAAAAAGAATCTCTCAGGTAAGAAGGGGAAAATACATAGAAAATGTAAGAAACAAATAATAATTGGGAAAACTTGTCATTACTTACATCAGAGATACTCTTTACTAAGTTGTGTGGATTAATCTCTACAACATGCTTGGGTCACCAATCATACATCTTATTCATGTAGCCAATGCTTAGAGATGTTTGGCAACCCGTACAACAGAGTTTCTCAACCTGGGAATTGCAACCCCTTTAGGGGTTGCACAGATCAGATATTGCATATAGATGTATATATTATGATTCATAACAGTAGGGAGGTTACAACTGTGAAGCAGCAATGAAATAATTTTATGGTTGGGGGTCAACTCAACATGAGGAGTTTCTTGAAGGGTCACAGCTTTAGGAAGGTTGAAGGCCTCTGCTCTAAGACTTCACAAAAAAAGGTTCAAGATCGCAAAGTAGAATATTAACTCCTTCTTCTATGACATTTGTTCTACTGTAGAGATTGGATCTTAGAATTGTTGAAATTAGTAAATCTGTCTCAGTTTCTCCTGCCATGGTTCTTTGAGACAGCTGACCTAAACTCATATCTCAGCTACTACTGACCTTGAATTTCTAGCTCCACTTCCCAGTTGCTAAGATTACAGGCATAAGCCACCATGCCCACTCTTGTAACCTCATCTGAAATCCTCCCTCTTTCCCCTTCATGGTTCATGGCAGCCTACAGAAGGTGTTGAGCAGCCTCTGCTTAAACTATTTTCCTAGTGGAGTCCTCAATATCTCACCATGAAACACTTTGTCTTTTATTTATTTGTACTTACTTTGCATGCCAGGGAAGTGCCCTGTCACTAATCGTGCCTCCAACTCTTCCCCTTTCTACAGCTCTCACCCTCAACTGAGATTCACTTATGCAAACAAAGATGTTTTTGCACGTTAGCAAACAAAGCAGTTCTAAGGCTTCTCAGTGGTAGCTTGTGGTGTCAGTTAGAACATCAGTCCTTCTAGGACCAAGACCCTTCCTCTCCCTGGATTTTCCAGACCCTGAGGATGTGCCCAGCAGACTGGCACAGCTATTTCTAAGGGCTAGAAGAAGAGTCAGAGCCCCCTTTACTCAACCGTGGTATCATACTTTGTGGATATATAAGAATATTGAATTATTTATTTATATTTATTTATCACACACAGTCGACCACTACGCCCAAGGGCAGGTTTTTTTTTTTTACTTTTATTTTTTTACATTCCGATTGTTATCCCCCTCCCAGTCTGCCCTCCGACACTTCCTCATCCCATTCCTCCTCCCCACTGTCTCCAAGAGGATGTTCCCACCCCATCCCTCCTCTGCCGGGTTTCCCCCCTCCCTGGGGCCACAAGTCTCTTGAGGGTTGGGCGCATCTTCTCCCACTGAAGCCAGACCAGACAGTCGTCTGCTATATAGGGGGTGGGGGGGGCTCCTATCAGCTGGTGTCTGCTGGCTGATGGTTCAGTATCTGAGAGATCTCAGAGGGCCAGGTTAGCTGAGGCTGATGACCTTCCTCTGATGTCACCCTCCTCTGCTTCCAACCTTTCCCTAATTCAACCTCAGGGGTCCCTGGCTTCTGTCCATTGGTTGGATATAAGTATTTGCATCTATCTCAGTCAGCTGCTTGTTGTGCCTCTCAGAGGACAGCCATGCTAGGCTCCTGTCTGTAAGCACACTATAGCATCAGTAATAGTGTCAGGCCAAGGCCAGATTTTTAAACTCAATGATTAAACTAATTTCTTTTTCATCCTCCACACCTCACATGATATTCACTATTTGAAATCAAGAAACATTTTCCACAAACAAACAAATGTACCCAGAACTCCAGTCCTTGGGATATATCAGAGCTGGCTGCTTTAGTAGCACTTGGGGGAGAGTCTCACATTGTCCTACTTTGTCAATCACAGTCCCTGTGGCACTAATTCCCAGAAGACAACCACAAAGTGGCAGTCAGTGGCAAGTTCTCAAACTCTGACTTTTCCCCAAAATAATATTTAAAATAACTTAGCACATTTCTTGGTTTTCACACTCTATCCTACAGTCTGTGGAAGAGTCAGGATGGCTGAATGATGTTTCACTAGGGAGAGGACAGTTTTAAAGTTTGAAGACATTTTGGGCTTAACTTCCCTGAAATCTTTATTTCACAGATGAAGAAATAGAGCCCAGAGAAGAGAAATAATCTACACCAGACCATTCAGAGGAAAACTGTAACCGAGTACCAAGCCTGGATCCTCCTGTACAGGTGACTTCCTCCACTCCCATCTTGGACTCTCACCTTTAGAAACCTTTTAGAGGCATAACCTTTCTCACAGTAATATTACATCTTTACTAAAACAAAATTCTAGTGCTCTGTCAAGCTACCAACAAACACGTAGAGCAAATATAATTTTGACATTGGGGATGGGGCAAAGGAGGAAACTGTAGCAATTAGCTTATTATGTCATAAAAACAATGATTCTTGGCTTTAATACATGCGAAGCACCTTTGAGATATAAACAGCAAAATTCTCCATCTGTACAAAATTTGCATAAATTGCAAGGGTTGCATAGATGCCACTCTCCCATAACCTTTGACTGTAGGTTACAAACTCCTGGCCTAGAAAAAGCCAGTGGCAGGGTAAGTGTCATGGGTGCAGCAGCAGAACATTAACTCCTGCCTTATTTATGGCTCTCTGGTTGAAGACTACTTCTGTTTCAGTGTCCTTCATCTTTAATTTATATGATGCAGCAGCTTATCCTGGAAGGTCTTTGGTCTGAGAAGAACGCTTTTTCATAAACATTTAGTTAACCAAGTGGGATTAAATTAAAATAACAAACATGGAAAAAATGAAGTCATTGTCTTCCAAAATAAAAATATTCACAATGAAAGTGAAAATGTCCACTGTTCGCAGAAAGGCAAACATTTTACTTTAGGTTTTAAAAACATTAGCATTATTATTAGTATTATATTAATCATTACAAAGAAAAGGAAGCAGGCTAAAAGAAAACTTAGACTGCCTACTCCTATTCAAATTCTTATAAAAGTGTGCACTAATTCATGGGAAACTGTGGGTGAAAGATATCTATCCATGTGTCTTGTGAAGACTCCTATACTTTCCTTTGTGTAGCCGTGTTTCAAAAGATTTGTAGTTCTAAAGTAGCTGGCACTCTTTATCTCAAAATACTTTAAATGTATCGATGATTATGATGAGTATAGGTTTCTCAAGTTCCAAATATCCTTTCTGGATGTTCAGATAGCATTAGTTACTATCAGAGGCAGCATGTTGTCAGGCGCTCCCACACTTCAGGATTACAGCATCCCAGGCTAAAATCCAAGGTCAGGTCTAGTTTGACACCCAAATATGCAATAAATACATAAACCCTGGAGCCTCAATTTCTTCATGTCTTGGAAAATGAACTGATACATGAGAAGGACTTCGCACGGTGCTCTGCGTGCATGGTGCACTCGGCAGACAGCAGTTAGTACTAAGCATGCTGGGTCTTTTACCTCTGTTATGGTAACCACCTGTGACCAAATAAAAATTCCACATGACAGTCTTCCTAAATGTAATTTCTAGGTTAGTAACGAGGAAAAATCGCCTGCTCGGTGTGAAAGGTAGTGTCGATTTCTTCCATCCTTTGTCTGGTCTTGAGAATCTGGTGAGAGAATAGCAGTAGAGAGTAGAGAGTAGTTATTATATTAGCTAATACTACTCAACCTTTCCAGGATCCTGCTGTAAGCACTTCATTATTCCTAATCCTCCTGGCAGATGTGGGCCTCAGGATCTGTCACCATTCTTACTCTCCAGCTGAAGAAACTTAGGGAAGGAGTGGCTACATTACTCAGAGTGAGTCACACATATAGGGCTGCAGTTCAACCCAGTCAGGACCCACAATTCACCCACATGATCACCCCAACCTTCAGCCTCTCCCAGCTCCACATGCTCACCGTGGGCTGTGAGGCCTCAATGTGTTGATCTTCATAAGGATAATTTAAGCCCCTAATCCAGCCATGGCCCACAACGCTGGCACTGAGAGAGGCTGACTCTGCTCAGAGGAGGGAATTGCATGTGACAATCCCACTGTCCACAAGGATTTCTTGAAGCTGCTCTAACAGTCACCACAGGTGTGGTGGCTTCTAGTAGAAATGGATCTACTGATATTGCTGGATGTAAAATGTCTTTAATGAAAATGTTGGCAGGAACAGGCAGCCTGCCCAGCCTGGCCACCCACAAAGGTACATGCTAAATACACACACACACACACACACACACACACACACACACACATGAAACACATGACACACACACAAACACACACACTTACACACACTCATACAACCTGCCCTTCCCTGTCTCCCTGCATCCACTTTTTACACATGCATACACACACTACACACATACACACTCACACACTGGCCTCTGCCTGCCCCTATCCCTACACATGCACATTGCACCCCCAACTCTCTCTCTCTCCCTCTCTCTCTCTCTTTCTCTCTCTCTCTCTCTCTCTCTCACACACACACACACACACACACACACATAGGAAGAAGGGGTGTGTACATTTGACAACAGACATCTGGATTATTTGACTATCAAATAATGCTGCCCTACAAATAACTGTACTTTCAATGACTTTTTGGAGAAACTTCATTTTGTAGATTTATTCATGTTTTACTTCTAAAATCAAGTTGGCAGCCTTTAGCAGAAGTAACCCAGAAGGCTACATGCTTTCCTTTCTGTCACTATAGAGTAGCAGGGTTTTATTTTTAGTAAGGCGGTAATAAAGAGCCACCCTAAGAACCTCAAAGTTAAGCCTAGGCCCAGAATCCCATCTCTCCATTGCAGGACTTCCCAAAATGCACAGGGACACTTGTCTTGTCTCTAGATTAATAATGATGGGACATCAATAGAAGAATGCACAGTTTGTCATCTGCCATACCATTATAAACTCTCTTCCTATCCATTTCCAAATTAATATGCTTTCCTACTTTATGGTTTTGAAATAATGTCTTTTTGATAGTCCCCCAACATTGAATTTGAATAAACATCTGAATTTTGTATACCCTAAATTGCAGTGAATACTTTCACTGAAATTGAATTCTGATTTTTTTTCTCTCAGCCATGAGTCCTTTACTCATTAATTCATCTGGAGTCTGAATTGAGTTCCCTCAAAACAAAACAAAAGATAAAACAAAAAAGAACTGCATTGAAATCAGTTATTTGGTGGACACCATGTTGCCCAATGGCATCAGTTGACAACTGGGCTGGTAGAACATGTTTTGTGGTACTCTGCTTCTGTTTGTATTCATAAAAATTAGACATGCTAGAGTTGGTGAAGCCATCAAAACACTCTGCCCTACTACTTGGAAGCACTGTCACTGACTCTCCTTTAAGTCACTCACTCCCAAGTACAAGTTACACAATGTACTGAGAGTTAGCTCGGTTGCTTTTAAAGCCTGTGTTCACTCCCCATTGCTTGCTTCTTCCTTCTGGGGCATCTATAGAATCAACCCAGGCATCATGAATGCAGAAAGAAAATCCATTAATTGCTCTACGGTCATTTAATTTTCTCCCTTGCCTTTCATTCATCACGAACTCCCTGGTTCCTTTTTACCTTCCACTAAAGACTTGGGTTTCTAATCTGACTTCTAATGCTCTCTCTGCTGTCAGCATGGAGAACTGGTTGCTGATGGAAACCTGGCAGTATGAAAAGGCAGTTCTTACCCAGGGAGACATTAAGCAAGGTTGGAAGCTTCCGTAGGGCACAGAAGGCACTGTGGTCACCCCCAAATCATAAAGCAAGATACTCAATAAATAATAACCAATAAACTAACCAGGCCTTATTTTCATACAGATACAGTATGAAGTTGTTCCATTA
>JADRCC010570398.1:0-11753 GCA_019843855.1 Hylomyscus alleni | reverse complement strand
TTGGAGAGTCAAAGGGGACAAGTGAAGTTAGGGTTCTTTGGAGAGTCGGTTGTGTTGGATGGTGTTTTGTTGGGGCAAACATGTGAAGGAATGTTTTCCTGAAGCGGACACAGGTGAAGGGATGTTTTGCTAAAGCAAGCATGTGAAAGTACACGTGATGAAGAATTCTTTGCCAATGATCCACTTGTATTGGTTCTCCTTGCATTGCGTTGTTGAGCTCCATTTGTCCTGACTCCATAGAGAAAAAATGCACCAGAAAACTTGTGGTGGTGAGTTGGGGGCTTCTTGCTGTTTCTGTGGACTTGGGACAGTTGGCAGAGTGATGTCAGCTGATACAGATGTACGTGGAGTTTTGCTAAGACAGATTCACATGCTGAGACAAGACATGTAGTGAGGCAAGTCCCATGGAGGATGTGTAATATTTGGAGGGAGTACAAATAGGACGGAACGGACAGCGACGGGAGGCTGCAATAGCTGGCTTTGCAATGCTTCTTGGTCTCAGTCTTCGTTGGTTTCCACTGTCTTCACTTGATTGAGAGAGGCACAGCAAAGAACGGCTCCTGGTGTCCCTGGTGTCTTCCTGCTGGCTCATGCCAATTCTGCTGAGGCCTGGCTGTTTGTGTTAGGTCAGGTCAGACCACTGCTGCTGGTTTGTGTTTGCTATCTTGAACTGAACTGCTGGTGTATTCGTGAAGTATTTGCAAGTGGATTGAGCTGCCACTGCTGAATCCTGTGAACTGAACTGTTGATTTCCTGACAGCTCAGATGGGATTTGTTGCAAAGAACAATTTCTAAACAGGTCCACTTCCCCTATATCCTAATAACCTTTCTTTTCCACTACCTCTGGTGAGTGATGAGCTAGAAGGGAAGTTGAAGCATTTAAGAACTGATATTAAAAGTAGGATTTGAAAAGATCTAAAACTATAGGCAGGTGCTTTTAACTGCTGGGCTGCCTTCCCAGCCTCTGATTTTGCTTTAAAAAGAGAGAAAAGGGGAACAAGTTAATCGTAATACCATATGTGTGTGTGTGTTTTGTTTTTTGGTGGTATTATTATAATTAGGCAGGATCATTCTATGTAGTCCTGCTTGTCCTGAAACTCACTCTGCAGACCAGGCTGCTCTCAAACTCAGAGACCTGCCTGCCTCTGCCTCCTGAGTGCTGGGATTAAAGGCATGCGCCACCACTGCCCGGACTTAGAATATATAATTTTTAATGTCTGGTTTTAAAATATTAGGGTTTTTTCCTTCTTCTTTGAGACAGGGTCTTACTATACAGTATTCATTGGCCTGGAACTTGCTATGTGTAGACCAGGCTGGTCTTGAACTCACAGATAGCTGTTTACCTCTGTTTCCCAAGAGCTAGGATGGGTCACCATGGTTAGCTGGTATCTGATTTTAAAAATTCTTTTATACTTTATAAAATACCAGTAAGAACAAAAATATCCAGTGTCATGTAAAGCATCTCTTTTTGCTGCCACTCCACTGTGTAACATGACCAATTTATCCTTACTATATATTGATGCTCGTCTAACCATGCATATACTTTTCTGTGTATCTGTAAGTGCTTCCAAGTATGTGTGCATACAGTATGTGTGCCTTGTGAAATTAAGAGGCCAGAAGACAGTATTAGATCCTCTGGAGCTAGAGTTACATACAGGCTGTCACTAGCCATCATGGGAGAACTGGGAGCCTGGGTCCTCTCCAAGAACAAACACACTCACCTGTGGTGTCATCTCACCGGCTTCAAATGATATTTTGGTTTTTCGATACAGGGTTTTTCTGTATAGCCCTGACTGTCCTAGAACTCACTCTGAAGACCAGGCTGGCCTCGAACTCAGAAATCCTCCTGCCTTTGCCTTCCAAGTGCTGGGATTAAAGATGAGTGCCACCACTGCCCGGCCCAATGATACTTTTAAAAATAGTTTGCAGTGTGGGGCCATCACTAACAATAGTATTAGCCTCTATCTTTTACAATCCTATTACAATACTATTTTATACTATACTATTACAGTACTATTACAATACTATTTTATAATACTTTTATCTTTTACGTATGCACATGTATTTCTAGAGGCATAAACCTCGTCATGGATTTTTTTTTTTTTTTACTATTGTATGTGCTTGCCTTTATATGTAACTTGTACTAAGTAGACACATACTGGTGTGTGTGTGTGTGTGTGTGTGTGTGTACAGGTCATTTGGTTTTCCTTGTTTATGAAGTGTCGGTTCTTTGTATACTTTCTGTTTCTGTTGGTTTTATTAGAGAGCATGAATCTTTTTCTCTTAAGGCCATTTTCACTAGAGCAAAAATTCCTGTATTGTTTTTGAATGTTCCAATCTCATAGTCCTTGATTAAATGCAGCTTGGTTGTGATTATTTTTCTTATACATTACTGCATCAAAGTTAATAGTTTGGTTAGGACTTCATACATACTTTCATAAGTGAGATTAGCTTGTATTTTCCTCTGATGTCCTTATCTCTCTCTAGAAATGAGATTATTTTATCTTCATAAAAATAATCTGTTGAGATGGCTCAGTGTGTAAAAGCACTTGTCAAGCAAGGCTAAGTTTAAGGCTGGGAATCCATGGTGGAAAGTGGTAGCCAGCTCCTGAGGGTTGTCATCTGCTCAACATGTGTGCTGTGGCACACACATGCCTGCACACACCCTCCCCACACTAACAATACAATTTAAACAGTAACCGTGGTCTGTTCAACCGTTGATTTAGTTCTTGCCGCAGAATCTGTGAAAGTGACGTGTGATGATGGAGAATCCCATCCTGGGACGACTGGCCAGTCAGTCTAGCCACGCCAGTGAGAAACTTGTCTCAGATCACGTTGGGGCTGGGGTGGTAGCTCAGTGGGTCTTGATGGGCAAGGCTGACCATGTGAGTTCAATCTGTAGAAGTCACATAGAGTTAAAGAAGCGAACTGACTCCCCCACCTTACACTGGTCTCCACACCCAGCTATTGCATGCTTTTCTGTGGCTTATTAACTCCTGATCTTTCTCCCTTTGATTTCCTTTGCTTTTTTGTCCCTCATGGCCCACCTTCCATGTCGGCTATTCTCCTGGATTTGCTGTCAGTGCTTTGTTTTCCTCCACACTGCCGTAGCTGCAGCTTACAATTTGTTTTTGCTGACGTGTTGCCTTTATAATTGATTACTTTTGGGTGGTGCTGAGTGTGGGACCTAGGGCCCATGGTCGAGAGGCAGGCACTCTACCACTGAATGATAGCCCCAGCACCAGTTTGATACTAGTGAATGTCTCATGGATACTTGATGGAGGCCAGAAGAAGAAGGCATCAGATCTCCTGAAGCCAGAGTTGGAGGCAGTTGTGAGCCACCTGATGTGGGTGCAGAGAACTGAACTCAGGTCCTCTCTGGAAGAGCAGTGAGTGTTCTAAACCTTTGAGCTATGTCTGTAGTCTCAGTAGTAGAAAAATTATAACTTGAAATTTATTTATTTATTCATTTATTCATTCACCGTGAGGTAAGGTGTGCCATGGCATGTTAGTAGAGGTCAGAGGACAACTTATAGGAAGACTTCTGGAGGTCAGAGGACTTGAGAGAGTTTGTTTTCTCCCCTGTTGTTCTTGGGGATGGAACTCACACAGTCAGGCTTGACAGACAGACAGTGCCATTACCAGCCAAGCCATCTTCCCAGGCCTTAATATGAACATTTAAAATCTAAAAATACATCCATTTTCAATATTTACTTCAACATAATGTTCCAACAGCAAGTACTATCACTTTGAGGCAGTTTGATAAAAGGAAAAATGACAGCGTTGTCCCAAAAAATGAAGGATCCAAATATTAAAGTGGACAGATGTTAAGATGCAGTCAGTGATCCAGAATATTTCATGTGGCTCGGATGAAAGAAGGTTGGACTGAAAGATGGTAGGGAGATTACTTTGAAAGACAGCATTAATTTTATTTACTGTATGCCTGGAACTTGGCGAGCAGGAGGAGCAGGTAGCACTGGTATCATTTCTATAAAGCCCCTTTCTGTTATGTTTGTTTGTTTATTTAAACTTAAGCTAGTGTCATACTCGACAGTCTTCCTGTCTTAGGGATTACAGTGTGAGCCACGGTGCTTGCTCGCTCTAGAGCTGCAGTGGTATTTCTCTTGGCTTGAGTTAAGTGGTCATCTTTCCATGTGTTTAAAGACAGCCTTCATTCCTTTTATGGTTACTCCTGTATCCTCCTGTATTCTATATGCTATGGTAACCATCATACTGGGTGCAATCAGACCTCTAAACTACTTCCCGCGGGCATCATTTGCTTGCTCTTGACCATGCAGCATCCGTCATCCATATTAGGAAGACTACCTTTTCAGTGACAAAGAGGAATGCAGACAGGGACTTTCAGAAGTCCCGTGGCTTTCAATTTTTTTCAGTACTAATTTCTGTTACTAGTAAGGAATAGACTGCTGGTGATGCTGTAAAATCACCCAGAAAAGGTGACCACACTTAGGTGGAGGACCTTAGAGCTACAGAATCCTCCCCAAATCTATTTCTAGTAGAGATATTTGAACAGTTAGAAATGTGAGACTCTAAGCTTCATGCTTCGGGTGTTTTTCTCAGCAAGCCTGTTTGTTCCATATCTGATATGCTCGCTCTGTGTTGTGTGCAGTAGTTGTGCTGCTTGCTTTTTCTTCAGCTCTAGAATATTGAAAGATTGTCTGCCTTGTGGTGGATGGAATTAAGAGCCTGTGAGTTAATGGACTGACAGGCTAACAGTGTATCTTACTATCCCGCCATGGTCAGCTTTGCTTTCCAACACTGAGCATCAGGGTGAAGTCCTGCAGCCATTAAATGCTTTTCTGACATTTAGATGTTGATGTGATTTTCAGTGTAAAAATCAGCTATTTTATTTTTCTAGAAGACTCTAACAAGACATGTGACAGCAGTAACTCTAGTGCCAGCACTGCCTCCAGCCAGCCTAATCTGGAGAACTGCAGCAGCAGCGAGCTCACTTCCTCCCAGAGTGACTCTGCTAAGGCAGCGGATGATCCTGAGATTGGAGAAAGAGACTCCCATACACCTGTCTCTGTTCACGAAGAGATAGGTAAGAGCGCTCTCATCCATTCAAGGAGATTTTTTCTTTTTTTTTTTTTCTTTTTTCTTCAAACATTTTCAATTTTTTAAACAAAAGTTCAGTAGGTTTGGAAGAATTAGTGTTTTGTTTTGTTTTTTGTTTTTTTAATTAACATGCGCTCACTGCTTTTGTTTCACATAAATAAATTCCTATACGAGGGATGATTTACTCTCCTGAGGCATAACCACCATCAGTATTTTGTATTTTCTATTATATTCATAATGTATGTTTACATTTTTTTTTGGCTTTTTTTGTTTGTTTGTTTTGAATATATAAATGAGATCATTCTTCACGTGTTGTTCTCCATCTTGGTTTGGTTTTCTGTCTCTCCACTCAGTGACACGTGGTGGGACTTTTCATGTTGGAGGTAAACACGTTGTTCTTTAGCTGCTGCATAGTCTTTGGCTATACCAGGTGGTCCTTCCTCCCAGTCCGCACGTCTCTGTGTATTCTGCAAGTATTCTGGCAGGGTAGGAACCAGTGACTGAAATGACTGGCTGGTCAAATGGTAGGTGCCTTTCGCAGAGTAGCCTGCTGCTGATAATCAGCCCTGCTACCTCAGCCCTGTCTGTTCCCCAGTCACACACCTATGTCTAACACCATTTATCCTTTCTGCCACTGGTAAGAAGGTATTCCATGGGAAACTTGGCATATCCTTGCTTATGAATGTGGTTGCTTCTTTTTGTGTGTTTAATGATCCTTGTTTCTGCTTACTTTTTCCTATAGGAATTTGGATATTTAGGATTGCCTTGTGTGTTATGGTCATTAATATCTGCTTTACTTAACTGCTTATATATTACTTTCTTGTGTTCAGTTCTCTATGTGTGAAATGTTTACATTTTTATGTTGTTAAATTTATTCATCTTTTTCTGCAGGATTCTCTGTATGCTACATTGTGTCTTATTAAGGAAGATAATCTCACAAATATACATATAGTTACAGTAATTTCTCATAAAAAGTCTGTAGTACTGTTTTAAGTTTATCTTGAGTATAATTTGATATGTGACATAAGGTCGGTTTTTTTTTCTATTGTAAGTCACCAGATCATCTTAAAATAGTGTAAATGTAGAGGAAATTTAATTAGCTTGCATAACTGAGAAGTCCAAGCACTCCTAAGGAGGAAGTGGATGTAGTGCTATAACAACTGTTTCTGTCTTCTCCCCACCCACTACTCCAACCCCTGGCCCTCCCTTTCTCTCCCTCCTCCTCCTTTTTGAACTGACTTATATTGTGTGATAATTGCATTCTCTCCTAATACAGACAGGCTTTTTCCAAGTCAGGTAAGACAGCACCAGCAATTTGTTTTCATGTTTTTCCAAGGTCTGTGGCCCAAAGGCAAAGGCCCTCCTCCTGCTCCATATCAAAAGTCTTTGAGGAAGGAATTTGAGTGGCTTATCTTGGATCATATTGTCCCACACCTGTGGCCAGGGCAGGCAAGGTATTATTGATGGCTCCAGCAAAACTCTATGATTGAAATGGGGTAGGGATGCTTTGGCAAAGAGGAAGTGCTGCTTCAAAGGTAGGACCTGCAGTAGCTGGGGTTCTATCTTTTGATAGTTCAGCATAGCATGGTCACTCATGTCTGTTCCCAACATCCAGCTTAGAGCACCTCTCTATCTGATATGGTGCATAGACTTCACTCTCACCTAAAGGACTTCCAAAACCCTTGGTCCACAATTGCATCCAATAACTGAAATTATATCTAGGCCCCAAGCTCAGATCTCTGTGTGCTGTGCATTATGTTTGACAGGATATGGCTTATCTTATAACCCAAGGGAAGCTGGGAGTTCAGCTGTTTTTAATGTACTGTCCTGATAGCGGAGGGTCTACTTTAGTAGACTTGGGATATAATAATGGGTGAGATGTGAGAAGCATGTGAGAAAGGTTCTTCTAGGGCCATTCTGTTTTGGCAACCTAGTTCTGCTGCTTATACACAGTATATGGACTATTGGGAATTGCTATTGGGTGAACGATTGATCATACATACCAATTCGGCAGATTCAGAGAGTTCCCCATCTTCACTCCTTATGTCAGTATGATCTCTTCTTCTAGATATGTAGAAATTCCAATCTGTACTTAATGCTTAGGAACTGACCTCAAGCTCCATAGACATGAGCCTGTCTACTTGCTGACTTTGTTTGGTGGGTCAGTAGCCTCTGCCCTTTGCCTTTGCTTGTCAGAGAGGTTGCAGTAAAACAGGTATTTGCGTTGCCACCAAGCTGACCGCAGAGATTGACTTCTTAATGACAGAAATGTGGCACTTGGGTAATGTGTGTTCCATGAGGGCCTCTCCTCTCTCTGTGTCTTCAACTCTGATCCTTAAACTAGCAAATGCAGGGGGTAATTTTGAACAGTATTGAATTGTGGCTGTACACTGAGGGGCTTTGTTCAAAAAGCCCTTGTTATTCTTTCTCTGCTTTTAGGAAGTCCAGCCTAAACCCAGACAGCATCCGTAAAGTTGATTATAGGATGTTATAAGTGGTCCCAAGAGTTCAGCTCCAACGCATACAGAGTCCAAGAGAAGATAATGTACCCAGGATTGCTGGCTGTCCGGCCTAGCATTTACCCTCTGTTCTAACTTGATTTAATCAGTGGCATATTTTGTAGACAAAGACTTAAAAATACTTTCTGGATTATTTAGGATTTATTGCTGTCAACAGAAATCTACTATGCTTAAAACATAAATGAACTTTTCTTAGTGGAGTTGACGGGAACATCAAGGACTGTTTACAGCCTCAGGTGCACTGTTAGGTGCAGGAAGCTAAGCAAGGTTATCGGCCTCTTCCTGGGAATTTTCTCTTATGCTTCAGGGTGTTGTGGATTATTGTGTCCTACAGCCACAGTTTTTCTACCATCGAGGTGTAAGTTACCAGCCTCTAACTTACACCCTCACTAGCAGGAAAAGCAGAGTCCTAAACTGGGGACTCAATGGGAGTTAGAGCACTTGTTGAGCATGGAAGACCCTCCATTCAGTCCCATGAGACAAAGGGCAGGGAGAGGAGCCAGAGGAGAAGCCAGATTTAAAAACTGAAACATGGAATAGGGAGATGCCTGGCTGGGAGAATGGCTTCGTGGAATGGAGGTTGCTCTGACCAGTTCTGTCTGGGTGCTGTAGTTGCTTCCACAGGCAGGACACATGGTCCTATTACATATACTGTTAAAGTGGATAGGCTAGCCTCTCCAGAGGGGTGGGTGGGGAAGGGATACATTGCGCCTGCTAATGGTAAACAACCCCCCATTTGCATCTGTCTTTATTTGCCTAAAATACCACCATCTATATAATGTGGTAAATTCCTGTCCTTAGATTTACCAATGCTATACTGTTTAATTTCTGTTTTTAAGTTTTAAATTAAAAATCAGGTCTTGTTCAATTTTCTGGCCAATGGAAAATGTACTGTGATGAATAGCTGGGGTATGTATGATCGACATGAAATCTGTGCATATGGAAAGCAGAAATCACTTCTGGGCAGTGTTGTCTTTCACCATCAAAAGCAGATGTCGAGAGATTCTTAGTGTGTTAAAAGAATAACCATCGTAATGAGTTTCATAGATAATTGTGTAACTTCTAGAGAAAAATTCAGTTGTCACTTACTTACTTTTAAAATTCAAGACTATTACTACTTAAATTCAGTGGGGAAATCCTTCTAAAATTAACTTTCCTTTTAACATACAAATCATATTATATTAGATATACAAGGCAACATCTTTGTATGTAAGTTTCTGGGGGCCCCTCTTTTCCAGTAGATGAGTTTCAAAACAGGTACCAGTAAAAAAATAAACAAGTCCTGGTATTTTTGCTCTTGGTGTTTGCTGTGGAGGAAACTATTCAAGGATTGATAACATTTGCTTTGCCTGTGGAAAGACGCCATCTGCCTACTTCTTGGACTTTAAATATAGGTGGCGTGAGTGTCAGATAAGTGAGACATTTATAGTTACTTGCTTTCTGTCCACATCACTTTGTGACCTTTTCATTTGATAATAGGTGATTTCAGACTGGAGAAGCCCAGTGGAGAAGTCTCCGAGTCCCCGGGGGCTGGGAAAGGAGCGTCTGGGTCCACTCGCATCATAACCAGGCTGAGGAACCCGGAGAGCAAACTCAGTCAGCTCAAGAGCCAGCAGGTGGCAGCTGCGGCCCATGAAGCAAATAAATTGTTTAAAGAGGGCAAAGAGGTGTGTTCTGTTTAAAACAAAATTCTGTGCACTGTGAAGGGTTACAATTGTGCATTGGAGAGATGGCCTGGAGAGACTGACTGCCCTTCCATTGAGTACATCCCAACGCCAGCGCCAAGGGACTTGAAGCCTGTGGCCTTCGGGGGCACATGCACGCATGTGTCAGTCCCACTGCACCCTTGAATCTTTAAAATAGATAGAGGAAATGTATAGATCTAGTTTGGAATTATATTTTCTTTCTTGTAGTGAGTACCAAGAGCAACATTGTTAGGCTTGTATTATTGTAAATGCATTTATATGCCCAAATTTATGTATATGAGCACACTGCAGCAGTCTTCAGACACACCAGAAGAGGGCATCAGATCCCATTACCATTACAGACTGTTGTGAGCCACCATGTGGTTGCTGCGAATTGAACTCAGATCTTTGGAAGAGCAGTCATTGCTCTTAACCACTGAGTCATTTCTCCAGCCCCGTTTTGTTTTGTTTTGTTTTAAGCTAGTGTTTTACTGTGTAGCTCTGGCTAACCTGGAGCACTTGGTATGTAGACCAGGTTGGCCTCAAACTCAGATCCATGGACCCCTGCCTCCTGAGTGCTTGAACTAAAGACATGTCACCATACTTGTCTGTCACTATTTCCTGGGATCACTTCAGAACCCTTTGAACTTGTAGTTCTTGGTAGAGCAGAGTGAACTGTCTGTGGTAGCCCTGCCTGATGAGCATGCTCAGAACGAACAGTGAATGTCTGCACTCATACCTGGCTGTGTGCACAGAACAGTCATCCACGGTGTCTTACATACATGATTATTTACAAGCAGGTAAACGGTAAGCAGGACCAAACCGTTAATGAAGGCTGGAGCAAGAATGTAGCCAGTTTGAGGAAAGCCTGGACTACTGTTTCGGTCCAGGCCAACTCAGGCTGTATAGCAAGACCCTGTCTAAACCCTTGATCACTTCCCCATTTCGGGAGGGGAGAATGAGCAAGTATTGATTTTATGGTCCACTGAAAGATTGAACCCAAGTTTTTGGAAACATTTTAAAGATCCCAGGGCCTGTGGCAGCTAAAGTTGGAATAATGAATAGAGCAGCAGTAAAGGATTTTTATAGTCATTTATTTTTAGGAGTTAGTGTCTATAATGCTTTTGTATTTTACAAAGCTGTATGTAGAATCTTTATAGGGTAATAGATAATCTCATTTCTGAGAATCATGAAATGCCCTATGGTGTCTAGCATGGTCATCACATCATCAAGGCCACTCTTGTTTCTTTCTGCAGCCATGCTTTCTGTTTGTAAGTATAAATCACTAGCTTTCACTTTTAATTCATTCATTCATTCATTTGTGTGTGTGTGTATGTGTTGTTTTTTTGTCTTTTTGAGACATCTGTGTGGCCCTGGCTGTCATGGAACTCAGTCTCTAGATCAGGCCTGCCTCTGCCTCCAGAGTGCTGGGAATAAAGGTGTGTGCCATCACTACCACCCTCCTTTTTTTTTGTTTGTTTAACTCATATTTTATTAGTGTGTGGGTGTGCGCACAAGTGCCCAGATTTATGAGGGTATCTAGACAACTTTTGGAGTTAGTTCTTTCTTCCCATCTTCTTGTGGGATCTAGGGATTAAAGTTGGTCACCAGACTTATGTTTTAAGTACCTGTACCCACTGAGCTATTTCATAGGCCCTTCGTGTTCCCCACCCTAGGACAGTTTTGCTTGAGTTCATGGTCTTCCCACCTCAGCTATCTGGGTGTTGGGACTACAGGCATGACCACCCAACCCAGCTCCAACCTCACTTGAAATGTACCTTCTTTTTGAATAATCCCGTACTCCTCCAAATTCAGCATTTAAACTTCAATCTCTTAGTCATAAAATGTCGCCTGTTTGGAATGATTGATTACAATTATTGAAGGACAGTTGGCCAGACAAAATATGCAAATATTATTTGACACAAATAATGATGTCTTATTTTCCTCCTCAGGTGCTGGTGGTTAACTCCCAAGGAGAGGTGTCGCGGCTGAGCACCAAAAAGGAGGTGGTCATGAAAGGGAACATCAATAATTATTTTAAGCTGGGACAAGAAGGGAAGTATCGAGTCTACCACAATCAGTACTCGACCAATTCATTTGCTCTGAATAAGCACCAGCACAGAGAAGACCATGATAAGAGGAGGCACCTCGCACATAAGTTCTGTCTCACTCCAGCTGGGGAGTTCAAATGGAGTGGGTCTGTTCACGGCTCTAAAGTCCTCACCATCTCCACGCTGAGACTCACCATCACGCAGCTGGAGAGCAACATCCCTTCATCCTTTCTTCACCCTAATTGGGCTTCACACAGGTAAAGGGCGCTGATGTTGATTTATTGCTTTAAAAATATAACTACCTATAAATTGATCCTTATAGGTATGCCCTTTAAAATGTTATTACCAATGAGTTCAGTGAAGGCACAATGGGCAGGAAGCTGAAGATGTGTGTGGGCCAGAAATACCAATGCAGCACT
>JADRCC010570397.1:6880-17416 GCA_019843855.1 Hylomyscus alleni | reverse complement strand
CACATTGCAAAGGGTATGGATGTGTGAGGTTATCAGTAATTGGGAGAATAGGCACATCCTCATATAAATATTTATATAATTTATTATGAACTAGTATATATAATTGAATGGAAATTAAATTAAACATGGGTGGGTATATAATTTTTTTTCCATAAAAGATTCCTGCCATGGAGTTCTCAGAAAATTACTTCTAGAACCTTGGATATAATCCTTTAAAATATTGTCTATTAAATGACCAAGAACACTTGATGCGATATACAATTAAATAATCATTTTTGTTTTGTTTTTATGTGGGTTCTAGAATGTAAGTCTCTGGAAAACAAGGGTCTTCCTGCTGGTCATCTCTACATCTTTAGCACTTGAGATGTGTCTGTGATGTATTAGCTAGTCATATAGAAGAATCATGTGATGTTTGCTGCCTGGGATTTCTTCTTCTGGGCTGGTTTCATCAGCCCATGAACTGTTCATCTAGAAGCAGACAGTCTGCAAAGACTCAGCAAGGCTATAGGAGACACTTTGTAGATCTGAGCTACTATATAAGCACCTTACCCCACACTGCATCTAGTTACTATGTCTTTTGTACCATTTATTGTTGCTTAGGAAAAGAAATGTCCTCTCTGTTCATTTTATGTGCTGAAGTGTGTCTCTTCATAAAACCCACCTGATCAGATTTTACATCCTATTATCTCCAGAAACAGAACCTTGAACAGATATTTTGTAATAATAATAATAATAATAATAATAATAATAATAATAAATACAGTTAAAATATAATCTGATACATTATTGTCCACTATCCTTATGATACACAAAATTGGGGGACAGACATATACCATAAAACAATAAAAGAAACAAAAAAACACATGAAGGCATGTACAGACCAAACAGAACCTACATTTCTTACGTCTAATATACAAAACTATAAAAGTCATATATCTCCCTTAGATCAGCAGACAGATACAAAGTACAAATGAATAGTGGATGCTGCCTTCTAAATTGTTCTTTGCTTCTCATTCAAGCTACCAATATAGATAATGACTGGGTAACAAGAGAAATTTCTCTTTATAAATTATTATCACTAAATAATCTAGATTGCCATCATCATGTGTTTAGGAGTCACACTCAATATCCTTCTAAAACATGAGATGTCCAATATATGTTAATTGGCTGGGTAGAGAGATAAGAAAAATCATAATTTATTAGCCTGGTGTGTAGATATAGCCGTTGGAGCATATGGAAGACAATAGATAGAAAACATGTCAAAGCTGTCAACAGTAATATTTGAGTTACTTACTTGAATCTTGATCTTGTTCTATCCTGTATGAGGACATTTTTGATTTATGTGTTTAATGAAACCTGCACTGAAGCAGAAGAGTAACATGAATTTTAAAAATCTGCTTCATAGGATAAAACTGAAGGAACTTGAATCCCACATTTATTAGAAAATGATAGATAATCTTAATAGATAACATAATGGTACTATAATAAATTATAGTTCTTCAGAAAAGCACAAATCAGATAAAATGTCTCCCAGAAGATTAATCAGTGATCTAATGGGAAGTTTGGAATCAAAATGTACAATAAAGTAGGAGACATAAATTATAGAAGACAATTCATTTTTCAGGCTTGATTTTAAACAAACAGATATTTTGAATAATCTAATGAAGTATTTATTAGCTATGAGATTAAATATAAATAATACTAATGAGGTATCATATAAAAACCAAATAACAACAATATGGAAAGGACAAATTATTATCATTTATGGAGACACCAGGGAACAGAGATATAGAGATTTTCATGAAGAAAGTTTATTAATTAGAAGTCTATAGCAACCTCTGTGAAGGAGGGAAAGAAACAGGGATGGGCAGAAAGAGACATCAAACTGGGGTCAAATTGCAGCAGAGCCCTCAGCTAACCCTGTGACTAGATATGAACTAAGTATTAGTGGTTTTAGGGATATTAAGGGAAAGACACTGTGTCAGTCACTAGAGACCAACTTCTGGAGAAGGAATATATAAACTTAGATTTTTCCCTTCATCTGAAAGAAGTACTTAGTTTTAAACTGCAAAAGATATTCTCAGGAGTAAGAAGGAGAGCTTTGCTTATACAAGAATAGTCTAGGCAGTATACAGACCACCCAGTACAATCCTCCATTGCCATGTAAATTATTGTATTTCAAATATGTTGAGCCTCACTAGATTCACATTTGTCTCTTTTCCTAGGGCAAATTCTAGAAGACATAAACTTACAGAGATCCTGCTGCTGTGGTAAGAGAGTTGTGATTAGCTATCTTCTTCTCCCTCGATGATCCATTTTATATTCTTTCTCAGCATTGACTGGCAATGTTTCTTGTCTCACAAACTGTATGGTGGATAACCATGTACAGTTTGAGTTTACTCAATGTCCATATTTTTAATAAGTTAGGAAGACTTCATCAGGAATGACTTTATCAAAAGACAATTCAATAGACCTTGATAACAAAATATATTCCTTCTGTTTATATTACATGAGAGAAGCCATAGTTATCTGTCCATTTCCTTCATCCATTAAGTGATCATTAGAGACAGATACTACACCTATAGTTGTGAACTATGTTGAACCCTATTTAGTTGGGACTCCTGGAAACTTTTGTGAACCATCCTTTGATGACAACAATGCTTACCTTATTTTGAAGTTCTCCCACATGTCGGTCACCATTTTCCAAACAACTTTCCATCTCCAGTGTTGTATAAGGAAGGCAGTAATCTAACAACAGTTCATTTTTGGCCCCAGAGTTTCAAGTGCAAACATAACTTGCTTTCTTCACAATGTTTCCTGGCCTCAGAGTTCTGAGAAATCAGTCTTCCATTGTAAATAGCATACATAGCTAAGAGGATAGACCCACTTATCTCATGGTTTTTACTCCTCCATGCTGTCTACTTTATTAGTGCCAAAGATGCTGTGATAGGCTTCTAGTGGAGGTAAGACTTCAGTGGTCTGTACCCAACTGTGAACCCTATGAGCCACAAACGCTGACTGCCAGGCAAGATCTACCTGTTGGTGTAAAAGTGACACTGTTATTATGGAAATGACTAACTACTCCTAGGTTGGATTTGATGCCTGTTCCACAGTAGGGTGCTTTGAACTCTGTTGCAGCATTTTCTCTGTCCAATCACATTAGGGCAGTGACCGGCCTGTGAATGGACAGGAATAGAGAGGTGGGGCTAGAGTTGGAGGAGGAGAAAGGTCAGGAGTAGGAGGAGAGGAGATCATGATGGAGTCAGAAGATGATGAAGAGTCAGATCTTGAGTGGTTATACAACCAAGCAAAGGTTTTTACAGAATAGATTAATTGGGTTAGAATATTGTCTTTATTATTTAGTTCTGAAATTATTGTATTAGCATCTTGTAAATTGTGATCTTATGATTATATAAATCTGATTGGATATTAAGGCCTTAAGAGTCATGCTTTACTTACCAGGTCTTAGGCACTATTTAGATAAATGAGTGTGGGGGTATGTAAGGAGTTGCATGTGAGCGAGATGTTTTTAATAGCTGGGAGTGACTAATAAGAACCCGCCAGGATGTGGTGATGCCTGTCAATGCCAGCTCAAGAACGTGGCCTAGCGGGAGAGTTTGTGGGGTGGATTCATTTTTTTTTATACTTCCCACAACAGAACCCAGTCAAAAATCTATGGTTGCTGAAGACAACAGTCCTATAGGGTGGAGAATTTACTGCTATTATTTAACTACATTGACATGGTACCAAACTGCATTCTAACTGCTTCTATGTATGCTCATAGACAAATCTCTTAGCCTTAATTAAAGTCTCTTTTCAGTGAAGAGTGGTTTGTTCAGATAGTCATGGATGTTCACATGCTCAGAGTAAATATCACTTAGCACTCAGACATAAACAAGATACTAATACCACTTCCTCCAAGGACCGTGGAACTACCCAGAAAAAAAAAGAGGCAGATGTGCAAGCTGGAAGATAGAGAGATAGCGACAAAATCTTCTCTTCAGCTAATGACACTGTCATTACTAACACAATCTTATAGCAGCTACAGTTACCTGGGCCTACACAAGACTGACCCTATCAATAATCAGTTATAATTCAGAGAAAGTCTAATGGGGCACTATCCTTTCCTGCTCAGCTACTACTATGAATGTATTCTATGGGGACAGTCAATGTCCTCAGTTAAGTATACAATGGTGAAGCCACACCAACTGTCGTAAAAATGGTCCTAGTTAAAATAGGTATGTTACAATCAAGAGAAAGGGAAAGGGATCTCTAGGGAGGAGAGAGAGTTGACAAGGAGAGGAAGGAGACAAACAAGAGTTGGTACAACAGCAAAGAGAATGCACTATTATATGAATGAAATTGCCAAGAAACAAACTGATTGATTAATCAGTAGAAAAGAAAAAGAAGGAAAATTGGCTGCATTCAAATGTAGAGAATTACAAAAAGAAATAATTTATGCCACACTTACAAAACATTCATAAAAAACAATCATTCTATCAAAAGAATTACTTTTGCAAGCAGAAACACTGTGCATTATACACACAAATCAGTCTCCGTGCATGTATAAAAATGACCTAGTTGATATTTTGAAATGTAGTTTACTTTATCGTGTTTTCATACTAAATAGATAATAAAATGCATGACAGTACCTTCTGATGAGATCAGAGCAAAGCCAAGAAAAATATCCATGCAAATATCTTTATTCTATTAATATGTAGTGAATTTTTAGCCGGAAACTGCAATTTCAAAGCAAAGGTTCATTTTCCTGGATATATATTTATAACTATCTGAATATATAGGTTGATATACATTTCTAGGAGAATGTATATAGAACTTGAAAAAAATGAGAGGGAGAATATTGGGAGCAAGGGGTTTTAACTAATTACAGACTGTTCTAAGAGCATTAACCAATGTAAGTGAGGGAAAGGAAAGAGGATTTGGGTGAAGATGGTGGAATTAAGGGTTACATTTAAACAAATGAAGTTAAAAATTTCCTCTATAACTTATGTTTATGAGCTATGTAGTTACATGTAGGATTAGTTGGTAGTGGATTTACAGTTACATATAGGATTAGTTAATGATGGACTGATAGCTACATGTAGAATTAGCTGCTGGTGGACAGGGTACAAACATTTGTACTTGCAAGTAGTAAGAAATATGATATGTAAGAAATGCAAGTAACTTAAGGCAGTATATATAGATTATAATTCTGAACCTTGCCCAATAGTGAGAAGAGCTACCATTATGCAATAATCAATACAAATTAAAAAGAAAGAGAAATACCAACTAGGTAGAAAGAAATTTAAAACAGTATATCAATAAGAACAGGTTTCAATTATTCTGGAGTAATAAAATTATTTATCAACTAGGAAGCACTATAGCCACAGTTAAAGATAGATAGACAAACAGACAGACAGACAAACAGACAGACAGACAGACAGACAGACAGACAGATAGATAGATAGAAAGAAAGAAAGAATTTGGAAAAAATGAGATGGAGAATATTGAAGACAGGAGGGATTTAACAAGTTACAGACTGTTCTAAGGGCATTAAACTGATATAAATGAGGGAAGGAGATATAGATATATATTTTACTATATTATATAGAATATATGTTCTAATAGCACTGTAAGAGTAAGCATAAATATTTTCAACCCAACAAAACAATGAAGCAGCATATTATTTAGCTTGATGTGACCACTGGATTTAACCATATGGAACTCCTCAATTATTGTTTCTTTGTGTCTATTAGAAGGAAGATCTAGGTGTTCTTTAATTGCTGTTGATGTTGTGCTGGTGTTGTTGCTTGCTGACCTAGGTTTTGATGTTTCTTGGATTGTTTTTTGATCACTAGGGCAAGGACAACTTTAGTGAAAGCCAAAGCTATAATAAGATGGAAATGCTAATTGACTTGGCTTTATAATGATCTACTTGTCTATACGGGTCATTATGCTGTAAGACAAAAGGTGTAAAAATGTTATATCAGTTAAAAAATAATTAACTTATTTTAAAGAATGCCTTAGGGAAGGGAGGATAAGTGACTGTATTGTACAGTGGTGAATACAGAAAGTGGAGTATAGAAGACCTTTCTGGAGGTTGTCTCTTTTACAAATAGCAACTAAAACAGATAAATTAATATTTTTCCAGTATTTCATTATTTTTATTTTACAATTATGGAAGTTTTCCTTGTATGAATGCATGCATGCATACTACATGTGTGACTGCCACATTCAGAGACCAAAAGAGGGCATTCAATCCCTTGAAAATGAAGTTAATAGATAGTTGCGATCCACCACATTGGGGCTTGCAACTAAACCTGTATGTTCTACAATAGCATCCTGTATGTTAAACCTCTAAGCAACCTTTTCAGTCTCCAGCTAAGTTGTTTTTAATGGCTCCATCCCCCACACACAATAAATTGTAATGGGAGATGGTAAACATATTAACATTTATTTGTTCACTGATTCATTCATGCATGCACTCATTGTAAGTGAGTAGAGAGCATGGCACACATATGTAGGTCAGAGCATAACTATGGAGTGAATTCTCTCCTTTACCAGATATATTCTACAGGCCAACATCAGGGACTCATTCTCATCAGCAAGGGACATTATCTGCTGAGCCATCTCACAAGTGTATAGTTTTGATAATATTGGGAATGAATCAGAAAACATGGAGATGCTTGGTCTCAGTGAGGAAATCACTTAAAGAAGAAGAAGAAGGAGAAGAAGAAGGAGGAGGAGGAGAAGGAGGAGGAGGAGAAGGAGGAGGAGGGGGAGAAGGGGAAGGAGAAGAAGAAGAAGAAGAAGAAGAAGAAGAAGAAGAAGAAGAAGAAGAAGAAGAAGAAGAGGAGGAGGAGGAGGAGGAGGAGGAGGAGGAGGAGGAGGAGGAGGAGGAGGAGGAGGAGGAGGAGGAGGAAGAAGAAGAAGAAGAAGAAGAAGAAGAAGAAGAAGAAGAAGAAGAAGAACAACAACAACAACAACAACAACAACAACAACAACAACGACAACAACAAAAGTACAAGAAAAGATATTCACATTCCTAAGCTCTAGAGAAAATTCTTCCACAACTAGAAGGAAAGATAAATTGTTTGTATAGGATAAAGATTTTGGTTTAAGTAGAATGAGATATATATCCTACTCTAAAATCTTCTATTGTTTTCATTATCTCAGTCCCTTGTATCATTTATTCTCAATTGTCTTACTTTCTCCATGAAAACTGGAAGTGCAGAGTTGAATAAACAAGTGAGGGAAAGGTAGTATCAGTAGGACTTGGAGGAGAGAGAAAAAATCAACACACAGCAGGAGGAATATCTGTTTTAAATCTTTATGCTGTTTGCTTAGTCAGCTTTCCATTATTATAGCAAACCTATGAGCAAGCAATTTACTATTTAAAGGGTATCATCCACAATAGAATGCTCTGATTGGTCGAGGCAAACCAGCACAGTATGTTGGGAACAGAAAAATGAAGTACTCTTGACAGAGTAACATAAAGGAAATGAGTTACTGCTCTTATTGATGCCATGAACCTAAGAGTGGAGCCTGAGAATGAGGTCAACTTTACCCAGAGCAGCAGACAATTACTCTTGAGGGTCAAGCAAGGTCATACAAGCAAAGGTTTCATGGGTTTAGTCTGTATACAGTGATTAGTGCATGAAACATCATTCTAAATAGCAATGGGTAAGATGATGTGTAATGTAAAGGAAAACCCACCCATGTTATTAGACCTGGGAGGGGCACAAAAGCACATTCCAACGACAACCTAGGTTATGGAGGAACAGAGATTATAAGACTCTTGTTTACTTGGAGTTTTCTTACCAATCCATGCAGCTTCACTCATGGACTGTGTTCCCACAAAGAGGAAGAGGTCCAGATCTCACGATTTAGTACAGAGGTACTATGTAAGACCCAAGGACTTCCTACGGAGCATCACCTTTAAAGTTTCCAACAGATCCTAGCAAAGCAAAGCTGAGTACCGAGTCTTAAAGCATGTGGGTCTCTGGGAAGTAATGATCCTGATCCAAGCAAATGATGCAGTTCTAAAAAGCTAAGGATTATAGACAACAATGAAAAGTTACTGGGAGACACACTTGATTACACTAAGCCTTTCCACAGTGTTTTATATGCCTAATTTGTATTATTGTATCAACAAACCACGAATGAGATACGTTTTTACCCATTTTCCAGTTGAGGATGTTGGAATTATGTGATATGAAGTGGTTTTCTTCAAGTTAAAACCAATGAGTAAAGAGTAAGCTGTGATCCATAATCAATTTAAAACTTCACGCATATTTTTTAGACACAGAAAGCTATTAGCCGTCTTAATTTAAGGATGACGCATAAAAGTTTGAGGGACATGATTCTGATAAAAAGAGCTAAGTGGAAGAGCAAAAGCGTTTGGAAGCAAACCAGCTTTGAGAGCGTTGCAGTTGGCAGGTACTTGATAAAATATGAGTCAGGGTAGGACATAGACCAGAAATGTGTAGGTGTGCAAGTGGGATTGAGAGGACTGACCCAAAATGCAGCTCCTCATTCCCTTTCTACCATCCCTGATTACTCCTATCCTCTACAAATTCAGTTTTAAAGGAGAAATCACCACCATATCTCTATGCCTTTATTTTTTCACCATTGCCCATAACTTCAGTGGAAAGGGAAAAGTGACAAAAAGAACATAATAGAATCTGATGGCATCATACAGCCTAAGACAATTCAGTTACTTTGTCTGAATAAAAATCAACAGAGTTAGCATGGCCAGCCTGATATTACAAAGCATTAAGAGGGAATTATCTGGTCCTCTATGACATATGAAGCAACCAGTTCAAAACCAGCCTCCTCATGGGCTCATAGTTTTCTCAAAACACACTTCTTCCTTGACTTTTTGTATACTTTATGTATGTAAAGAGCATGAAAAATTTAGGAATATTTGAAGGAAAATAATCTACTGTTTATTTTAAAATGATTGCCTTCTAAGACAATGGCCTCAATGTTCACCAAACGTTTTCAATAAGCAGACACATTCTCTGAACAGGTGTGGTTTCCTCAATGAATATCACAGCAGGAGAACCCACAGCATTTTATGTATGTTCAGGCCACTGAAACAAAGTGTAGAATAATGAAATATATGACTGTTCAAATTTGTTCAGAGAAAGCCATTTGCCAATAGTAGGTAATGCTTATTGAGGACCAGGAAACACAAGGGAAGAATCGTGAATCATCCCATATTTCTGTTGCTACCTGTACAAACCACTGAAGAGGCAGAACTTAATAAAATCTGAATTTGTCTTTAGGGAAGAATATAATTTCCTGTACTTTTTTATCATGGGGATCCATTCATTCCTTTTTCACAAACAGTCTCTGTTTTTTCCTTTAAAGTGTGCTATATAGAATGCATTTATTTCTCTTTCTTCTTCCCTCACTGTCACGGTATAAGGAGGAAAATCCCTGAACAGATGTTGTGTTAAGATTGCCAAACTCATTTAGCTCTTGATGTTTCATGCTTGAAGCTACTTTTTGGAGAACGCACTGGTAGAATGAACCTCTTGTTGTATACTGTACACTGAAGAGCAGACAGATCATTGGAAAAGAAATGTAATATAGCCAGCTCTTAAAAACATCAGTGTCATTGAGCATTCAAAGATAAGCAGAAGGGAGAGGCTGGCAATGTCTCCAAAAGGACATACACAGCCTGCATTTCCAACATTGTGCTTATTCTGCTATTAAAAATCATGCTGTATTAAAAAAAAAAAAACAAAACCTTATCAATGAGATATTCACACTAGTGAGAAATTTAACATAATTCCATAGATGCATCCTGATAAACATTAAAGGTTAAAACAAACTGCACACACACACACATACACACACACACACACACACACACACACACACAAAATGGTCAAAGCAAACAAAAGGCAGCAAATCTCTCTGACAGTCAGTTAACATCAGAACTGCACAGATTCAGTCTTCATCTGCTGAGCAAAAACACACATTTCTTCCTATTGAAGATCCTCTGCAGTAAAACAGCATACTAAAATAAAGCCTTAGAGCAAAAACAATTCTCTTCTTAAAACAGAACCTCCATCCTGACCAGGGGTTACAACAGTTGGTGATGTGATTATAGAGATGAGAAGCAGCCAGGCTCAGATGCCTCCATGTTCATGAGGAAATGTCTGCTATACTCCTGTGTGAGTTCCAGAAAACCTGTAACAACAGAAGATAATGCTGGAATTTGTAGATTTCTGGGAGGCTGTGTTGAGAGAAACACAGATTTTTTTCAGAAGTCTGGACCTGAACAACTATTCACTCTGGGATTCTTAGATCTGCCATTCAAAGTGCTATGAACTTGGGTCCTTTAACACTAGAATTTCTCTTAGGGTTATGATGTGAAAAGTCTAAGATCAAAGTGTTCCATGGGTAAGACAAGCTATTTTCTGAGCCCTCTGCTCTTGGTTTATAGATGGCCTCTCTCTCTCTCTCTCTCTCTCTCTCTCTCTCTCTCTCTCTCTCTCTCTCTCTCTCTCTCTCTCTCTCTCT
>JADRCC010570396.1:0-15368 GCA_019843855.1 Hylomyscus alleni | reverse complement strand
TTTGGGAATCACATCCAAGAAATCACTGAGAAATGCAAGGGCATATAGTTATTCTCTGGTGTTTTCTTCTAAGAGTTTTACAGCTAATTTTAAAAAAGAAAATAAAATCCCAAGCCTCTAGGCTTACCCCAGAGTAGTACTGCCACCCAGGGAAACCACATTTTCCTAAACATTCCCCCCAAACTGTGAAGCAGTTGCCTTTTCCATGGGATTAATTCTTACCACAAAGTTCTTAATATTCAGCTGGACTCGGCCTCATAATCACTCCTGCTGATTAATTTAAATATTATTGTCTGGGGAAAATGAAATAAGTGTTAACTCCTCATCTAAATATGTCAGCAGGTTGCTAATAAATGATTGCTCAGCTATTCTATAGACAAAAAGAGAAAAAGAAAGAAGGAAGGAGAGAAAGAACGAGAAAGAAAGAACAAACGAACACACGTCCCCACCTAATGTCATTGCTTTCTAAAGTGAGCCAGTTTTCCCACTCCTATCTTGGCGCTCCATCCCCTTCCCATGGAAGTTCTCAAGTTGTCAGCAAGCCTCTCAAAGCTGGCACCTATACTGATTGCTGTCTTGACAGCAGAAGCAGTCCTGCGGGGCAATGTTCAACCCATAGCTCTGCAGACTGTCAGCGAGGACAGCTTGGGACATTTTTACCCTTTGAAAAGACAAAAGGAATTTGTTTTTCTAAAAATAGTGGGGTCTGGAATTTAATCTAAGTAAGAAGTTAAGTCTCCCGGCCATCTGCCCTTCCCATCCCTAGCATCCAGAGCCGGGGGGAGGGAGTCGAAGCCAGAGGCAGACTCAGGTGCTGGGACCGAGCACTTCAGAGACCAGACTGGAAGTCAGAGTCTCCTCACCTCACCCCACCCCACCCCACCCCCATCTTGCTCCAGCGGGGCGTGGTTCTGACTTATATCTTCACGTCTGTCTGTGTCAGGGCTGGTCTGGGTGGGCTGTGTGTAAACTTTGTGGTAGTAATTCATGGGAGGTAGCTAGCTGGCCAAAGCGTTCCCAGGCCTGCCAACCCCCACAACTCCAGGGGGTGCTGTTTATGTCACAGAGGTGTGTCATCTGCATCCTTGGTTGGACGGCCATAGCGCAACCTGTGCCAAGGGCCACAGAGCAGTGGCAACATCAGCAGGCTCCATCTTGAGGGAGCTGTGGGCAAACACAGCTGGGGGGGGACTGGGGAGACTGCCTGCCACACCCTGTCTCTTCCAGGTGGTGTCCTTGCTCTGTGTGTGGCTAGATGTTCCAGCTTTTTGGTTCCTCCCCCTTCCCCTCCTTTCTCTCCCTAGCCTGTCCTCTTGAACTGCTCTTGGGGGCTCAGCAACAGATGGGATTCGTTTCCTCTTTGGCTCTAAAGTGTCCTGGTGTTGAAAAATGTCAAATAAAATAAACTGTGGGCCCCTGCCTTCTCCCAGACTGGTTCTTTATCCCAGAGGCACTGAGCTGAAGTCTTAAAGAGACACCTCTAGTCTCGGAGCACAGCATCCCACCTCCGCTTCCTAGGAGCCCTATTCACTGCTCCCTAACTTATCCCACACCTGACTGTCAGGCCCTAAGATGCCCATCCTCCTCTGCCAGGGACGAGAATCCTGCATGGGCACGGGGTTTGCCGTTTTTCCCAAAGGGAGCCTGCTGAGTGTGGTTGGACCGGAACAGCTGCCCTCGATTATGCCTTGGCCTTCTATTTCCTGGCTAGTCTCTAGGCATCCTTCTGGTGGGCAGCTTGACCAGCTCTGTCATTGGCCAATGAACATGCAGGGTTTGTGCGTGGGGGGTGGGGGATCAGACACATGGGGAGGAGCCAGTGCTCAAGGGCAGAATCTAAAAGGGAGGCAGGGCTAGGGTTGTAGCTCAGGGTGGAACACTTGTGAGGCCCTGGGTTCTATCCCCATGTGTTTTTCTGGTCACTGTGGTCAGATATCTAAGGAGAAGTCACTTAAAGGAGGAGGTGTTTATTTTGGCTCACAGTTTGAAGAGGTACAGTCCGTCCCGGCAGGGAGGCAGGGTGCAAGGACCCGGAAGTGACTGATCAAACCACATCCACTGTCAGGAAGCAGAAAGCAGACAGGAAGTGGGCCAAGCTATAAAGCCTCAAGGCCCACCTTCAGTGACGTACTTCCTCCAGCAAGGCTCCACCTCCTAAAGATTCTACAACCTTTCAAATGACATGGGGATCAAGTGTTTTTATTGAACACATGAGCCTAGGGGGAACATTTCACATTGAAACCATAATCGTATGAATAAATAAATAAACAAACGGTAAGACCCTCTGTGTCTACAAAAAAATGAAAGGATATGCAGCTGAAGTAGATAATGGTTGTTGCTTCTTTGGGACAGCACCAACCAGTTTCAGAGCTGGTCTGCAGATCTATATGTACTTGGCATATGGTGTATTCCCATTCTCTGCATGGGAAGGAGCAATGGGCTAACCTAGGATCTGGAGTTCAATACTAAACATCTCTAGTTTGCTGTGTGGTACTAAGCAAGTCACTTAACTTCTCTGAGTCTTAGTTTGTGGATTTATAAAAATGTAACTAAAGCCCAGTATCTGGGAGGCATAGGTAGATGGATCTCTGTGAGTTCACGGCCAACCTGGTCTACGTAATGAGTTCCAGGTGATCCAGGGTTACACAGTGAGACCCCGACTCAAAATAAACAGCAACACAAAAAGATTGTTAGCCAGGTTAGCGGTGCACACTTTTAATCCGATCATTTGGGAGGCAGAAGCAGCAGATCTTTTGAGTTTGAAGCCACTCTAGACTACAAAGCAAGTTTCAGGAATAGCCAGGGCTAGAAAGAAACCCTGTTTTGAAAAATGAAAGGGGGGGGGCAAATTATTTTTGCCTGGTGGGGCCTACGTAGAAAAGAATATGTAAGAGTACTTTTAAAAGTATACAGGGATGTTAGTATGACATATTTATTTCAATTTAATGTTCTATTCACTTAGCCAATGGCTTCTGTCTTAGAGGTTGTTAGAGTATCAAAATAAAGTTCCTTTTTCTCTCCCTCCTTCCCTTTCCCCTTCCTTTCTTTTATTTTTGAAAATTTTTAAAGATTTATTTTACTTTATGAATATTTTGTCTGCATGTATGTATATATTCATGATGTTTGTATATATGCCCTGAGCATGCCTGATGCCCACAGAGACTAGAGGGGTGTTGGATCCTCTAGAACTGGAGGGACAAATGGTTGCTGTATTGATTACCTTTCCATTGCTATGATCAAATGCTATGACCATGACAACTTACAAAAGAAAGCATTTAATTTGGGCCTTGTGGTGCCAGGGGTTAGAGTCCATGACCACCGTGAGAGGGAGCATGGCAGTAGGCAGGCAGGAGGCAGACAGGCAGCAAGCAGGCTGGCAGGCAGGCAGGCAGGCAGGCAGGCAGGCAGCAGGCAAGCAGCAGGCAGGCAGACAGGCAGGCTGCAGGCAGGGAGACAGGCAGGCAGCAGGCAGCAGGCAGGCAAGCAGACAGGCAGGCAGGGAGACAGGTAGGCAGGCAGCAGCAAGCGGCAGGCAGCAGGCAGGCAGGCAAGCAGACAGGCAGGCAGCAGGCAGGCAGGCAGGCAGGCAGGGCACTGGAGCAGTAGCTGAGAGCTCACATCTTGATCCACAACACATGACCAAGAGAGCTAACTGGGAATGGCATGGACTTTTGAAGCCTCAAAGCCCACCCCCGGTGACACACCTCCTTCAACCAGGCCAGACCTCCTAATCCTTCCCAAACAGTTCCACCAACTGAGAACTAAGCATTCAGAGATGAGCCTAAAGGGGTCATTCTCGTTCAGACCACCATAGCTGCCAGTCACCCTGTGGGTGCTGGGAATTGAAACTGGGTTCTCTGAAAGAGCAGCAAGTGCTCTAAACTTTCAACCCACCTCCCTAGATTTCCCTCCCCCTCTTTTTGGCATTATGCTGTCCAGCCTGGCCCCACTGTGTAGCCCAGTCTGCCTTAGAACTCTTTGTATGTATATGGTGTGTGTGTGTGTGTGTGTGTGTGTGTGTGTGTGTTTGTGAGAGCGTGCATATGCACAAGGCCTTTCACTGACTCTGGAGCTCACTGATTGAGCTAGACAGGGTCATTGAGACCCAGTGCTGGCATTATAGGTGGCATTATATGCCTGGCTTTTACATGGATGCTGGGGATCCTAACCCAAGTCCTCACACTCGTGCAGTGGGAACTTTACCAAACAAGCCACGTATCCTTAAACTCATAATCATTCCCCCTCCATCTCCAAGTTCTGAGGTTACAGCGTCTCCCACAAACCCAAGCCAAAGTGAAGTTACTTAAACTTGGTAGTTGATACACTGGAATTAGGCCTTGAGTTCTCTTTGGAAGAATGGTCTCACTGCTTTTCAGTGCTGTCTTGACATCCCTTTGGTCCCCCACGCATGCAGTTAGTTAGATGGGGTTTTGAGATCAAGCTTACTAACACAGAGACATCACAGCTGTCCGAGCAGTGGAGTGGTTGAAAGCACACTGCAGGGTCTTCTCCCCAGCTAGATGTGGTCAGATGCACTCTCTGCCTCAGCTTCTGCTATCCCAGCTGAAGACTGCGGACCACGGTGCCTCTGTTTCCTAAGATGAGAGAATGAAATTCGTTGCTATGTTTACATTAGACATCCTAAGGATTCAGTGTATGCTAGCCGTCACCAGTTGTGTGGTGACAGATATCAATGCGTTGACAGGCTAAGGTGTCACAGGCGGGTCCTAAATAATGGTAACACTGTATTTCCAAGTGTATGTTTGCCTTCATGCTGAGAATTAGGTTTCTGATCTTCACTGGGAGTAAGAACTTACTCTGACCCTTTTTACTTACGCCTGCAATGTTCTTAGGCAAGTGGTACCCACATGTGGCTTGGGATCTGGGTCATGAGTACAGCCTGTAGCTATGCACAGAACTAAGTTAATTGTAGGAAAGGAGAGATGGCTCGGGGGCTGAGTGCCTGCCACTCTTCCAGAGGATCTGAGTTCAATTCCTAGCACCCACATCAGGGTGGCTCATACCTACTTTTAAGTCCAGCTCCAGGGGACCTAACATCTTCTTCCGGTCTCAGAGGGCCCTTGCACCTCATGTACATAAGCATACGCACATGCACAATTAAAAATAAAATAAATTTACAAAGAACAATCTAAGAACTAAGCTAATTGGGCTCAGGTTCACAGTGACTCTGGCCTTTTTCATCGTGACCTGGCTCTCTGGGCTTGATGTCCCCTACTCAGACATTGCTTAAACACAAAGGGTGGTTTGGGCTGGTATCTTAGTTCCCTGTGTGCTACTTTAATGCAATATCACAAAGAGGTCATTTATGAAGAACAGAGATTTACTTCTTATATTTCTGGGAGATGGGAATCCAAGACTGAAGGGCCAGTCTGCTGAGGCCCTTCTGTGGGGGAAATAGGGGGTCAAGAGAACATAAGTGAGAGAGAAGGCTTAACTCCTGCTTTATCAGGAACCCACCCCCATCAGAGCTAACCATGAAGAAATGGCTCAGCGGTTAAGAGCATTGACTGCTCTTCCAGAGGTCCTGAGTGCAGTTCCCAGCAACCACTTGGTAGCTCATAGCCATCTGTAATGGGATTCGATGCCCTCTTCTAGTCTGTTCTGGTGTGTCTGAAGGCAGTGACATTGTATTCACATACATAAAATAAATAAAATCTTTTTGAAAAATGTCCTATCTTTTCACTGTCACACTGAAGATTTCCCAGCACATACCCAGTATCTTAGGTGACACATTCAACCATATAGGTTGAGCAACTGTGTAGTGAGCAGATCTGGGGCATGGATTGTATGCAGATGAGTAGGGTGTGCACAGGTAGTTGCCATGGGCACCTGAGGCTTAGAGATTTCTAAGAGGTTAGTGACCCTGCATGGGTCAAAGAATCATGGCTATTTGTCTTTCCGCTTCCATTCATTATGGAATGTAGCAGCTCCTGGAGACGCTAGATACACTTTGAACCTGTTCTGGCTGGGTCCCAGATACAGGTGCCTGCAATTGTGTCAGGTGCATGTATGAGGTCAGTGTGGAGAGGAGAGTGGTGAGACCACAGACACCACGAAAGAAAAGTAAGAAGGGAAGGAGGGAGAGAGGGAGGGAGTGTGTAGAATCAGAATAGACGGGGCTAATTTGAGAGAACCCTCGGCTTTCAAAATTCCACTTAATTCTCAAAACACAATGGTGGACCATTCTCTGCAGAGTTAGTGTGTGTCTTATACAGTGTTTCTTAAAACCTGGAGTAAGCCAGGTATTCCAGAGGGGGCTGTTAGATGCATGCTCATGTTACCATGGCAACAGATGCTGACTGGGGAGGGGCCCCTCCTCTGGGTGTCCTAGTAACCTACAATTGAGCTGCTTGAGTTTTCACTGAGTGGGATGACGTGCAATTTGGCTGACAATCAGGGAGGATAGGCATGGAAGAAAGCTGTTGAGATGGGTATGGCTTTGCTCTACCAGCCCCGCCCACGTATCTCCTGGTCCATTTGTCTCTCCTCTTTAACTGTCAGCCTCCTATTTTGCTCCACAACCCATATGTTCGGTGGTAAGCCAGCTGGGCTTCTATGTGCCCGAAAGTTTCCTACAAGCTGAGATCGCCAAAAGAGCACAAGTTTGGAAGTTTGATAGGCTGGGTCAGATCTCGGAAGCTTTAGGAAAGCTGTTTGTTCTAAGCATAAATGACAATATGGGACTAGGATTGTTGCTGGAAGGTGACAGAACACAGTGTATATTGCACACACTTGGTATGCACTAGGTGTTCGGTATGTGTCAGATACGTGGTATACAGTAGATGCTCAGTAAATGTTTATGCTCCCTTCTCTTGTTTGACTTTCCAGAACTCCAACGCTATACATGTCATCCTTGAAACAGAATTTTCCTGCTGAGGTGGCAATGCTTGGTTGCCACACTCATCTTCTTCAAACCCCCTCTCCTCGGGGAGCCTTCCTTAATTTACCCTCGTTACAGTGGGATTGCTATCTGACTCTGGGTTGCTCCAAACCTCATGTGCATACTTTGTACTGCAGTAATTGGTGCTTTTATGATTCCTTGACAATTGTAAAGGAACAGCTTATGAAACACTAACGTGGAATTGTCTCATTTAATCTTAACAACAGTATGAATGTGATAGTCTTCCCCTTGATTTACAAGCTAAGAAATTGGACCTCAGCTTAACTGGATGGTGGGATTCTCTAGCTTCAGAGTGGCAGAATGTAAGCAAAGCCCAGACCCCTGACACCCATTCCAGTCTGCCACTGCCTTGCTATGAGTAGCTTGTTTTCCTAAAACCTGGGAGAGTGGCAGAGGAAGGATCACAGGCCTAACACTGGAACAGCAGCTTTCCCAAGACAGACACCATGACTTCTCCTGTCAGCAGCTTGGGCCCTCCGGCCAGGCTGCTGAACTTCCAGAGAATCATAGTTAGAGACCCTCTGGCACGCCCCCAAGCAACCTCCCCATCTTCCTCACTTTGGGGAGCCACAAAGTGGCCACAGCTGGGAGCTCTGGGCCAGGCAAATGAGCAGCCCAAGCTTCTGAATGTACGTCCTTGTTTGACTCCTGCTCAAAGGCTTAGCTGTCCCAGGATATTCCTGAGGGGCCGGCTCAGACCTCTGGCCTATCAGATGTCTCTGGCCAGGCAGCAAAGGACTGTTCACTGCAGCTGAAGAAAGGCCAGCAGACCAAGCAGGAGGTTTACCCTCCAACCTCTCCTTAGGAGGGCGCACCAAAGATGCTGAAGACGGTTATTCTTGCTTCACGTTCCCAGTGACAGTGGTGCAGGCACCAGCAGATGCATGGCAGCCTGGATTTGAAAAGCAAAGCAGAAAAGAGAGATCCGAAGTACGGGGCTATGTCAGAAATGGATAGACACTCACTGGATATGTGGGTGGCAGGCTCACAGAGAGAGCAGGTGGAAGAGGGTGCCATGCAAACGCGTGCCACAGATACAGCCGAAGCTCCGTGCATAGCCAGGCATGGGAGGGAGAGATGGACAATGTGGGAGGGCCATCTGAGCATGTGTGAGAGGTGGCTGAGTGTAGGAGCACCATGTGTGCAAGGTCACCTGAGGATGCACAGCCACCCATGCACAAGTCTTTACAGAGCAACCACATAAGCAGGGTCAGAGAGGAAGAGGGACTTCCAGGAGGAAGTGAATGATCTGGCACTTGGTCCAAAACTGAAAGAGCAAGTGGAATTACGCTAGCCCTCGCTTCTCCCTTGTCGGGTTTGTATTCAAGGGCTGTGCTCTGAGTTCTTCTACCAGCCTGGAGACAGAGACCCAGTTCCCACCCATCCTGGCTCTTCACACTCTTTCAGCCCCTCTGCTCACTGCTCCACCCCTTCCTGCCTCAGGCTTCCTCCACTGCCCCGCCTGACTCCATTCTCAGACACTGTAGGTCTGATGGCAAGGGGCAGTTCAGCACTGACACTACATACAAGTGGCCATACATGTGGCCATAGGGCTGCTAGCAGGGGATCCCAGAGATACTGATGTTCCACTGAACGCTATTAGGTGAGGGACAGGATTTATCTGGCTGTCACTTTTTTTTCCAACCCATAATGAGCTTTGGAAGAAGGGCCCTGGGGGGAGCCAGTGGTTCCAACCCATGCTGGAGTGAACTTTCCCCAGATGTCCCCTGCTTTTCTGGAGTCAACCCCGGCAAAGCACTTCCATGTGTGCTTTCCACTCAAAGACCCCACTGCCGTCTGGGAGGCTATTCAGTCTCACCAGCAAACTTTCACCAGCACCCAAGGTGAGTTCCCTTTTCTTGGGGAGCAGAGTGACAAGTCTATGGAGCATTCTGAAGCCTGGTGGACTACAATTTCATTTTCAATTTGCTATTTCCTACCGACTTGGGATGTTACCTAGCCTGTTCTTGCTTCACTCTGAAAAGAGGGATGGTGCCAATGACTTCATGATATTTATATATGCATTCAGTGTATGTATACCTGATAGTCTAGCTACTGCATGGGAGCCACAGCAGATACAGGAGAAGAAAACACGAGTATTATTCTTTGGCTCATATAGAGTGAAATGGCAAGGAAATAAATAAAAATTAAAATATAGCCTTAAATAATGCTGCGCTATAAGGAAGAGCAAGGCTGAGCGATGAGCAGTGGGTTGACATAGGATGGTTTGCTCCCACAAACAGAAGAGCCTGTGCAAAGGCCCCAAGGCAAGAGTAAATACATGGTCAGGGAACCAGAAGGAGGTCAGTGCGACTGAAGCAAAGTAAACAGAGGACAGAGTGGTCAGAAATGAGGTCAGGAGGTAGCTAGAGGCCAGGCCATGATGAGGAAAAGCTGACGGAGGACTTCAGGGAAGGGGTGATGCACAGGGACCACGGGGACACGAGGGGAACCAGGAGGTGTGACCGGAGAACTCTGCAATAATACAAGCATGCTCAGATAGTCACACCTGGTGTAAAAACAGACGCATGAGGGGGTTTAGGATTAAATGTGATGATGCATGTCCAGGACACCCGCATGCTCATACACACACTGGAATTTACCCAGTGAGGGTGCTCCTGCACATCTCCCCTCCCCACCCCAGCTCATCAGGTACTTGGTAGAGCAGCAACCTCTCCCACTGTCCTTCCTCCTCCTGGCTCCCAGCATTCTCTGTCTCTCCTCAGAGATGGCAAGTGAGGCCTACAAAACTGCTAGCTTACCGTGAAAGATCTGTTGAGGCTCACTTCTCTCCTGTTCCCAACTGCAGGGATGGTGGGAAAGGCGGGGCTTGGCAAAGGTTATATAAATATTTGCTGAGCAATAACACAGCTGGGAGCAGGGCCCCTTCTTCAGCTGGCTCATTTGCCAGCCTAGAGAAATCTCAGCTGGGACGAGAGACTTTCTTTGGAACTCTCCGTGCACATCTGCTGACTCTCAATGCCCCCATTCAAACCGTTCCACAGCCTGGCCTTCCATACCTCTCAATATGAGTCCCATGCTGGCCCTATGGAGGGATCTGGCAAGAGATGATACCACTGTCTGCAGAAACCCTAGTCTAGGAACCAAGAGACTCACGTTGTGCGTAGGAATGCCCCGCACACACATCACTTACCTGTTATGGGCTGCATCTGTAGAATCACCTATGGCTGGCCATGGTGACCTTTCAAGTCTTTTCAACTCTGATCTCTGAGTTGAATTGAATCTAGTCCAGGCTCGCTGGTACCTCATCCCGGAAGGGCCTGATGGGCAGGATGGGACATTGAAAGAGAAGAAAAGCTCATTCCAAGAGCTGTGATAGACCTCAGACATTGCCAATGGGTCAAGCAATTCACTGGTGATTCCTGACCTAGGAGTGATCTCATCATGGCAACCCCCATGGGCAGATTACTGGAGGCCACTCTCAACCCTCCTGACCATGAATGGTCTGAAGAAAGTATACCTGGTATGCTAGATACCTGGCCTTACTTAGGTCACTAGGTTCTTTGAATAAAGAAGCTAGAAATCATTTTTCTAGACATTTCTCTCAAGGTTGAACAAAACCAAATTAATTCATCATGAGTTGGAAGTCACTGGGCAATCTGGGGTAGGTTATTGAAGCAGGATTAGGGATGTAGCCAGAAATTTTCCTAATAGTGTGGGGGAAAGGGTTCACTTGCTGGGTTCCATCTCCCAAATCCTTCCTCTCTTTCCTTTCCCTGTGCAGCCATTTTTTTTGTTTAATTCTTTCTCTCTCTCTCTCTTTTTAAAAATCACTCCACTTTATGTCTGTCACTGCCAAGATACTGCCAGTGGCTGTACAGGAGACGCGCAAGTTCTGGGCCAGTCAGAGCTACATGCACAGTGAAGACTGTCTCAGACAAATGAAAGGATGGGGGAGAGAGCTGTTACCAGCTTAGCTCAAGTGTATGAAGTAGTCTCTGTGCTCAGTCCCCCCAGGACTGGAGGGAGGTTCTCTGGTGACCTGTGGAGGAGCAGGAGGAGGTTTTCCATTTGAGAACTTCCACAGCCTCAGAGTTGATGAGAAAGCAGCAACCAGGCAGGTCAAGGGACAAAGCGGAAGTGTCTACGCAGGGACTCTATCTGCTCAAGGGATTCACCAGGAAAGCAGCTACCAGGAGGTCAGGCCCTAGATAGGTGACACTGGCCCCCAGGGATCCGTAGCCAGGTGACTTCAGAATGCAGAGTTTGCCAAACTACCTGGCCGGTGCCTTTTTTGCTTGTCCCATTCTAACCAACCATACCAATCTTTGAAGTTTTTGTCAGGGATACAACTGGAGCCACTCAAAACCTCTCTATTAGGTGTCTTTGCTGAACAGGAGACATTGTCCAAGAAGGCACAGACACCCGTTGGAGGCCCTTCAAGGTTGGGAGGTGGGGACCGGGAGCATAAATCATCTTCAGTAATCTGCTAAAGGGACCATGCACACGGGGGACCTATGCTCTGCTTTGGACGTTTTTCAGTCTTTCCAAACCTCAGTTTCTCCCTTGTAAAGAGGCAGTCTGATGGCGCTGGCATGGGAGATAAATGAGGTCATAGCTCCTGAGGGATCTCTGAGGAGAAGTGCCAGAGGAGCACAGAGGGCGTCTATCTGACACACACAGGCCTTTTTCCTCTAACCCTTGTTGGCTGGCAGTTCTTTCTGGAACAGTGCCTGGTACCCAGCTCCCTCTCTGCAGGTGCCTTCCTTCTCTCAGAAAGAAGCACCCAGAGTCACCCCTGCAGAGCCTCTCCTCTGTAGCCAGGGCTACCATATCACTCTCATTCTGTTGCCCCTCTCCACCCCCCACCCCCCACGATGGGCAAGGTCAGGGCCTCTACAAGCACCTGAGTAGGCCCATTGACAGGGAAGGCTGTTTTTCTGACTTGACAAAAGCCCCAGACTGCATTCCTCTTTAAGCTGCAGTCCAATTACCAAAGTGCCCTGCCCTGTGGGCTGTAAATAGCAAGCGCTAATTTGCATGCTATTTATTTAAGTAGGGAAGCCTCTTGGGCCCTGCTTCTTGCCCTGTAAAAGCCCACTTGAGCTACACAAAAAACTCTACTCCACAAGGTGCAGCTTCCCCTTGAGAGAGGAAAGAGGGACCCGAGGCGGGGGGGGGGGGGGGGCAGTCTCCTGGTCTGCTGAATTCTGGCAGCTCAGAAGTCCATTTTGGGGAGGAGATCCTCAAGTCTGGAATCCTCTTAAGAAGGACCAGGAAGCTGAGAGCCTTTCCTTGTGGCTACGCTGCTGTCCAAGACTACTTGTACACATTATGGCCTGGTCCCCTAGTCCCTTTGGTGGGGCAAGATGTAGCCTGAATCAGAGCTTAGGTAGACAAGCTGCCAATAGAAGGGAGATGACGACCCTGTGGTCTCTGGGTAGCTGTAAACGTGCAAGCGCTCTCGCACACATGCGCACACACACACACACACACACACACACACACACACACACACACACACCAGGCCTCTGAGTAAACTCCCATCCCTTACCCTTCCTCAGATCCTCCCTCCAGCTCTGACCAGAAAGCTACAAAACAAAACAAAACAAAACCTGATGGAAAGCCTACAGCTAGATTTGGAGAACAACATCCCCTGACACAGCCATTTTATTCACGATTCACACTCCCTCACGGTGCTGTAACTTGTTCCCCAGATGACCCAGGCCAGCTCCAACCCAGCAGTGGGGACAGAGCCTCCTGGGATTCTCTGTGGTTGTGGTGAGGATGGGGATCCCAGGACAGTACAAGGATAGGGGGCCAGGACAGGGGATAGGTCCAGCAACACTATTTCTGCACTGAGACGGAGGAACATATTAGAGAGACCATTTGCCTTGCGCTTCCTTCCTACAGAGCTGGCAAGTGCATCTTTCTCAAGTCTTACCCACCCGGTTCCTTGGAATATGTAATAAAATCTTCTTGTCGCACCGCACCACGCTAGTCCGAAAGGTAGGTGCCAGGGTCACTGCAGCCTTCCCCTCTCCTCAGATCTCTAAGTGTGTTTATAGAACTCGACAATAGTGTACCTTTGATATAAGCCATCTCCCCCAGCCCAGCCTATTCAGGGACAAAGGCCTCTAGAACTAGGATTCATTCCTTGGAGCTGCGGCCCCAGGGCAGTCACAGGTGGGGGGGGGGGGGAAGGCAGGCTTTAATGGGAAAACTCCAAGCCCATCAGACCTTAGCCAAGGGTAAGAGGAGGCAGGCTCTCAGAAATGCTGCTCCCTAACATTTGTGAACGCTCGCAGATAGACGCTATGAGGTTTAAGAGGACGGAGAAGGTTCAGTCCCGTGGTGCTGTCCAGACTCCAGATTACACTGCTTTGTGGTTCACAGCCATCTTAGTTTAGTATGGGGGAAGTTTTTTAAGTTTTTAAAGATTAATTTGGCGTGCGCGCGCATGTGTGTCCTCGCGTGCACATGTGTTTGTATGGGGGTGTGCACGCCACGGCCTATGCGTGGATGCCAGAGCACAATTTTCAGGAGTCTCTTCTCTCATTCTGCTTTGGCCATCCAGGGAATTGAACTTGGTCTAAGCTTGGCAATACCACTTGAGCCATCCTGTTGGCCTCCTCTTGGGGCTTTTAAAGGAAGAACTGCAGATGGGATCCATCCACTTCTCAAATTCAATCTTCTTAAGCTTGTTTGGTTCGTCTCTGTCTGGAGACACAGCCATAGAGCCTCTTTCTTTAAGGCTTGAGGACTGGAGGGAGCAGGGGAAGCAGACGGTCCTCTAGCACAGTCAACCTTCCTAAAGCTGGGACCCTGTATGTAGCACAGTTCCTCATGTTGTGGTGACCTCCCACCATAAAATTATTTTCGTTGCTCTTTCATAAATATACATTCGTTCGCTACTGTTATGAATCGCAATGTAAATATCTGTGCTTTCTGATGGTCTTGGGCAACCCTTGTGAAAGGGATCGTTGGACCCCGGTGGGGTGGAGACCCACAGGTTGGGAGCACCTGCCCTATGCTGCACTCCTTTTTCTTTGACTTAGAGTAGTGTCGCTGCTGGGACCTGAGGGCAGAAAAGTCCCAAGGTATGAGCCTTGCTATCTACCCCACTGTTTTTCATGCCCTTGGTTAAAGACAGGTGTCTTAGGATCCTTTTCTACTTAGTCTGCCCACTGAAAATGCCTTTTTGGGATAAAGGTGCCGACCCTAGCTTGAGAACTTGTGAACTGCAGGCGCCATCTCCAACCTGCCTGCACAGCCCCTTCAGCAGCCAGCACACCTCCCGCCTCTGCTGTAGTCCGCAGAATACCAGAAATCCGTTTTCTCCCCATCCCTTAAGGGTTATCGGAGAGAGGTCACATTATCTCATCCCACCCCTAGTATTAACGGTCTAGAGCCAACCTCAAGCAATATGGAGCCCCCTCCGACCTTCATCTCGTTTCAAGGATGAGCATTAAGAAGTCAGTACGCCAATTTCGAGTAATTTGTAAAAGCCTAGGAAGTGGTGAGGAGTGGGCTAGGAAGGACCTCTCTGCGGGGAGACTGCCCAGGCCTCTTCAACCTTACCCACGGGTGCATCACCTTGGCTTTGCTCCCTATCCGGGAGACCTGGAAATGCTCAGCTGCTCACGCCCCCTTCGACCTTAGCAGCGCTAGGCAAGCCGCCCACCAGACTGCTGCTGGCATTCAAGGGGTTAACCTAGGAGCATCCCAGGTGGAGGTCGAGGCCCTCAACCCCCCACTACCTCCACACCTTCCGGCTACAGAGGCCGCAGAGGCCACTGAAATCGTAAAGGCTGCGGTAGCTCTTTGTCTACCTGCTCTGGGCGTTAAAGAGCCCGCTGGCAGCCTGCTTCGCTGGGGCTCGGGACAGAAGTCAGCGACAGAGAAATTGGGCTCTGTCGCTTTAAGTACAGCTGGAGCCTAAGTACTAGGCCGGCTGTGCAGAAAAAAGGGAGCAGAGGGCCGAGGACCGGTGCGGCGTCCGCCCCTCCGCGTGGTCGCCGGCTCTTACGATTTGGGGTGCCCGCCGCGTGCCAGGTGAAGGCTGTTTCCTGTGCATTTGGTGCTCATCCACTGAATGGCTGTCTGAGCCTGGGAAGATGCTTCATCTGCCCCTGCCCAGGTCGGGAAGAACAGCGAATTTCCCCCGCAGGTAAGCCTAGAGTCGGTTTAGGGCGTCCCCACTAGCGTGGCTCCCATCTCCTCCACATCTGCAGCCTCGGGGCAGAGGTGTGGGGTCCGCAAGAAGGAGGATCTTGGCCGGGCTCGTCTGCCAGAGCGAGGAGTGCCAGCACCCCAGAGCCTCTGGCTCCCCCCTCCCCCCCGCCCCGTTTGGCTTGTTGCTATTTGGGGCTGGGGGTCTGGCGAGGTATGGAAAGAGGATCCTGGAGGGAGAGTCGGGGAGACCTGGCCGGACTCAGACAATAGCACAAGTTGATTGAACTCAGAGGTCTGCGATTTGTAGCTT
>JADRCC010570395.1:0-12555 GCA_019843855.1 Hylomyscus alleni | reverse complement strand
ACCTGGGCACCTGGCCATCAGTGTACACTGGGAATCCTACCTGGGCAGCTGGCCTGGGCCCTTGGGTACCTACCCAGTTCTGTATTGTGATCCCATCACATTATAAAACAAAATCCTATGCTTCACTGGACATGGTAGCCCAGCCTTTAATCCCAATACTTGGGAAGCAGAGACCAGCCTGGTCTACATACTGAGTTCGAAGACAGTCAGAGCTACATAGTGAGACCCTGTCTCAAAAAAAAAAAAAAAAAAAAAAAACAAAAAAAAAAAAAAAGGCAAACAAACAAATAATCTTATGCCTCAATTTCAAGTCCATAATGACCTTTTAGAAGTTTTGCAAAACTCTGCTAACCAACGACAGTATTCAGTATGAACTTTATTACCTTTTTTGCTCGTGTAATAGCAGTGGGGATTGAACCTAGGACATCATATATGAAGGAAAAGTGTTCTAACACTGATCTACATTCTTGGACTATACACACACACACACACACACACACACACACACATACATACATAAGGCTGGCCTCAGACTCACACTATGATCCAAGGAGACCTTGGGCTTGCGACCTTCCTCTTTCTAAGGCCCACAGGGCTGAGAAGTACCTCCTAGACCACTCTTTTGTGTAACAAGTCTCAGCTGGTTGACACTGCTTTGTGTAATCAAGATCCTGATTCTCCCAATTGCCTCTGGCCAAGGCTGAGGACTTCTAAGACACAACTAATGCTGAGAGGGGTATAATTAAAAAGAAACTTGAAATTGAAAATATATCTATCATGAGCCAATGACCATAAATGATAACTGGGATTTATTTCCAAACACACCGTCTCATTCAAAACTGTATACTGAGTTTAGCATGATCTAGTCCTCGGCTTCTTTCCCTCAGAATCATGTCCCATTGCTAAGTCATTACACCTGCTACCAAAACAGTCACCTATCCTGTGTTTGTGTGTGTAACAAACCAAAGTAGACTTGATCAAATATCCCCTTCACAGACACCTTCTCCCAAAGCTTGACTGACTAGCATTTCAGAAGGAAAATATACACTTCCATAGCCCAGAGAAAATGGCCCAATGAACTCACATCCCACCCTCTGAGGAGGGATGGATGAATTATATAGACAGAGATCTCAGCCCCTGCAGCTCTTGGGGCCACAAACTCCTAAGCACTTACCACAGTTTTCTTCATCTGAGTTGTCTCCACAGTCGTCAATGCCATCGCACTTCCAGCGGAGAGGGATGCAGTGGTGATTTCTACACCGGAAATCCCCCGAAGGATGACATGGCACAGATTCTACAAAGCACAATCATGGTGAAGACTTCATAAGCTAAGGCTGCGGCTTCATTGGGATATAGTTGGAGAATTATGTTTCCATATTCTTGAAGCACCAGACATAGGGATGCCCTCTGTTAGCTAATCCTAAGCCATCCTCTACTTTGAAAGTAAATGTATTACCTTGCAGGAGGAAGAGTATCTCTTGGCTACTTTACCTGCCTCTGCCTCAGGGACTAAAGAAAGGCATGTGTCTGGCCATTATTACCTTTTATAGAAACTATTCTAAAAGTAAAACATGATATCAAGTTTTTAATTAGCAACAAGATGTTAAAACATTGTCAGAGGCTTATAATGGAGTCAATAGAATATACTATTACACCACCTTTGGTTTCAAGAGGCAGTATATACCTGATTTTGACAATGTCCATTAAATTTGTTCTTTTTGTCTAAAATTTTTCCATGTTGCCAGAGTGACTACACCTGCCTATAGATGATTAGAAAAATCACAAAGACACTTGGAATATTATGGTCATGAAGTAATACATCCAGATTTGGAAATAACTCTTCTGTGGCATATTGTACCTTCTACCATCTGTGAGATCAGACAAGCTATTTAGACATGTCATATGAATAAGGACTGTACATCTGGAAGAAATTAAACATGTTCCTAACATCTTAATGATATCTTCTTTAACTTATCTGCTTTGGGACCAGATGTCATTTAAGATGAATTAAGTTCCCCCAATGACGCCAAGCTCCTTTCCAGAGGTAAAAGAGATGGGACTATTGTTCTATCCTTAGGAGAGCAATGGCATTCTCTTGCCCCTTCCCAGCCCCCAGTGCCCTTCCTACCACAGCCTTGCTCGTCACTGTTGTCCCTGCAGTCATCAAAACCATTGCACACTGCCCACTGCGGGATGCAGCGGTAGTTAGTTTTGCAGCTGAATTCTGTGTGGTTGTCACAGTTATAAGCAGCAGTCACTAAAAAGGAAGAAATCAAGAAATGAGAGTGAAAGTCTTGCTGGAAACAGTACCAGAAGGCTCCTCGATGTGGTTATACAGAGGACTTGGTGCCTGCTATCAACAATTACCACGTAACCACTAAACAGACTCTGGCAACAGGGATCTCCATTAGGTGTGCTCTGTTCAGTGAGCAGAACATTAGAGCCCTAACTTTTCTTGTTATCTCAATACCACTCATTAGGGTTGAGATGTACTGCAGATAGGAAGGGACATGTGGTTTGAATGAAAATGGCCCCAAAGGCCCATAAAGAGTGACACTGTTAGGAGGCATGGCCTTGCTGAAGTAGGTGTGACCTTGTTAGAGGAAGTATGTCATAAATGGTGGGCTTTGAGGTTTCAGAAGCTCAAGCCAGGCCCAGTGTCACTCTCTCTTCCTGTTACCTGAGGGTCCAGATATGGAACTCTAAGCTACTTCTCAAGCACCACACCCTGCATGCTGCCATGCACCCCTGAAACTGTAAGCAATCCCCAATTAAATACTTTCCTTTATGAGAGCTGCTGTGGTCATGGTGTCTCTACACAGCAACATACACCTAACTAAGACAGGGCATGTACCTGGTTTGAAGTAAACTCCTTGAGTTGAAATGCTGGTTCTGTGGTAATATGACCATGAACTTAACATGAACCTCACTCTATTTTCCTGTAATGCAGAGGCCTCACCTTCCTGACCTCAGTGTTTCTCACATAGATCTCATGAGTGCTCTAGCTAGTGTTCTGCACGGCTTGCACGGGAGGTATGGCCAGGCTCTGGCTACAAATAGAAACCACTCAACTGTGTTTTATCTTGTAGCGATAGAATTTGCAGGAAAAGACAAGAAAGGGTATTTCCTTCTCTTAGACTGAAGCAGAGGGATGTTGTCCCCATCTGCTTGTCGACTGGCCTTGTTTTTGCATGGGCCCACCCCAGGGAACTCACTGCATTCATGGATGGGCTCGTCGGAATAGTCTCCACAATCATTGTCGACATCACACTTCCAGCTCTGAGGTATGCAGCGACCATTGTTACACTTGAACTGGCCGGGCCTGCAGCTCCGGCTGGCACAGTGTGAGGTGTCTTCATCTGAGTTATCCAGGCAGTCATCCACTGAGTCACACTGCCAGGACTCTGGAATGCAGCGCTTGTTGGCACACTGCCACTCATTGGCTTCACACCGGTGATGTTCTGCAAACAGGGCATTTGGTTACGAGTTAGGATGGGAGCACACAATTCACACTGGTGGGGTCTAGAGAAAGCCATTTTTAACTTCCTTTCACTGGGTTTATACTCGAGTTATTGGTAGCAAGGACGACTACACAGAGAATTATTCTTATTAGAATAACTACTAGGCTTTCATTAGACTCTGAGTTCACATCCTTTTCTTTACAGAATTGGGGGTCAGATGCTAAACAGCCCTTCTAAACTCTATTTTCTATCATTTAATTGTCTTCAAAGTTTGTGATTATTGCTACTTTTGACATTCTGGTTTTAGTTTATAGTTAGGGAGACATATTAATAAACGAGAAAACACAGTCTTCATTTAAAATGGAGAGAAAGAAGAAAGATTCCTTCTCAATGTCAGCTCAAGGAGGATTCTGCAACCAGCACATAAAGGAAAACCAGCCATCTAGATAACTTACTATTGACCTTAAAAGTTCAAATTCACACCCTCTATTAAAATACATACAGCATTAGGCCTAACTTTTCTCCAAAAATTTTTTAATGAGATTTTGGGTTGCTTCTCCAAAATCAACTGCAGAAACAAAGAAGGCTATAGAAAGGAACCCAGCCTACCACAGAGAACACGGTCTTCATCAGAGCCATCAGCACAATCCTGGCGAGCATTGCACAAAGCCTGGGGGCTCGTGCAGTTGCCATCCCGACACTGGAACTGTCCCAGACGGCAGAAGCGGTGTGGGCACAGGTCTGGTTCATCAGAACCATCAGAGCAGTCTTTCTGTCCATCACATTTCCACCATATGGGGATACACCTGCACAAAGAGAGTAAAGCATGCAGAAACTCACCGTGGGCCGTTCACCGAGCAATGTCCACATGGAGAAATGAATTAGATGCTGAATCCCAAGTGATGGTGGGGAGGAGACAAATGGAATTACTTTTGTAGATAGTACATGTTTACTACTAGAATGAAGGAAGGTATCTGAGTATTTTTTGGAAAGCTGGGAGGCTCTAAGGACTATTGAGTGCTTATGTCATGACAGATACATGGTAAAGCCACATGGCACCTTCTCCATGACTAAACACATCCTGGACCAAAAATCAAACTTTAACAAATAGAAAGAATAGGGGAGGGCTATTTCTTCTTCAGACAGTCCATGAAGTGGGGAAAAGTCCTTATCAGCTCTACTTCAGATGTCGGGTTAACATTCAGAATTTGCAATGAACTGCAACACCCAAAAGGCAAAACTGACAATGAGTTCAACAAATGGGCTAAAAAATGAACAGAGAGTTTACAAAAAAAAAAAAAAAAAAAAAGGTAAATGGCTAATAAGCAGCATCCTAGGATTTGCATGGGGGAATGCAAGTTAAAACTACCTTGAAGTACCACCAAACCCCAGTCAGAATGGCTATCATCAAGGAACCAGACAGCAAAGACTGGCAAGGATGGGGAGAGAAAAGCCCAAATTCATGATGGTGGGGCTGTATAGCCAGGATGGTAGTTTCTGAAATTAAAAATAGAACTCAGCCAGACCACTCTTCTTCTATCCCAGAGGGCTCCATATCCTTCCATAGAGATATGTATATGTCTATTTATTGCCACTCTATTTACAATGGAACCAGTTATGGAGAAAACAGATGGATCTAAAAGCATCACCAGTGGTTCCCACCTAATTATGGATTGAGTCGCCCAGTGGCTGACTCAAATGAATGACAGATAGAACGAACCACTGGCAATTGTAGTTTAGGAGCAGCATACGGTTAAGAACATTCTGGCCCTAATCTTCACGACAGTTTGTTAGAAATCAGAAATAGTTTTCTTCTTTATAAACAGTGCATTATATGCATCATCACTTTGCTTAATAAATTGCTTTTACTTAAGAAAGATCTTATCTAGATAGAAAGCTTGGTCCAGCTAATGAGTCAAACTAGTTAATCAAAATCTCAGCTGATGAAAACCTATACTCCCACCATTCAGAAAACTGAAACAGGAGGATTGCCGTGAGTTTCAGGCCAGCATAGGCTACAGAATGACTGGTAGGCCAGTATGAACAATAATCCATCTCAAAAACACAGAAAAGAAAATCTCCATCCAACTCTCCAGAGTCACTGTGTGCCCAAGGGGAGGCGAGGCCATCTGAAAAGGGGGGCAGGTGGCTCACTTTTCATTGTTGCCACACAGGAACTGCGTGCTGGAGCACATGGGCACACAAAGTGTTCTGTCTCGAAGCCGAACAGTCTGGAAGTCGTCAGGACACTCGCAGGTGAATCCTCTCCCTCCCGCTTCGATAAGGCACAGATGAGAACAGCCACCGTTGTTGGTACCACAGGGATTACTCACTACAGAACAGAAGAAGAAAGCATGCATTTGCCGTCATTTGCCTTGAATGTCAAATACCAATGAGCAGCACAGAGCTGGACATAGAATTTATAACCCCTTCACTAAGAGAAAGCTGCCAGTTTTATCATTATGCCAACATCTAAATAACTCAGATAGTGGTTTTGTTATTTCTCCAAGTCCCGGGAAAGTAACTATAATACAGATTGCATTCTGTGCCAGATTTCAAATATAAGTTGTGATGCCCAGCACACACTCATATATCAAGTCCCCCACATTCTAAGGATTGATTGAGACAACCAAAGTTTGGATGGATGGATAGCCTGTGCAGTTTTTCCATCTCCCCTTAGAGACAAAGATTAATGTAAATTCCAGTAATATGATATGAAGACTATTAACATCCAGAAAGATATTGAATACCATTATGGTGATAATTCTCATTTTTCTTTACTTCTAAGTTTGTCAGATGTTAGAAATTATAACTTCAATTTTGCATCAATTATAGAGACTTCTACCAATGTAGGATTATGGCTATATAATACTTTGTTCAAGAATAAATTTAGTAATCCATCCCATATATTTCCTCCCCATTCAAAATTATGACCATTCCCAAATTATTCCTTAAAATGACAACCTATCTATAATTTGTAAAATAACCATAACCAGACACTCAAACCCAAGGGATTGGGATGATGACTCTCCACAACTTCCTGCTGAACAGGGGTGATGAAAAATTGGTACAGAATTTATATATTGATATGGAATTAAGGTTTTCATTGATATAAATTTCATACATTGATACAAAATTTGCAACTGATTTAAAAATACAAGGCTTAGACCCAGTCTTTCTAATAACTGATATTACAAACTTTTAGGATAATTAAGTAACTCAAGTTAAAGGCCAGATAGTAAACTCAGGGTTATATTAGATTCTGATTTAATTATAATAAAGTATTTTCAATATTACTCAAATAGAAATGGCTAAGAGTAGTTAAAGCTTAACATTCAGATATACTTTACATAGTCTTCAAAAACATCAGAAATCCACAGAATGTGACACTTAAATGTTAAGTCATTATTAAAGATCATTTGACAATAAGATATGTCTGTTCCTGACAACTTCCCCCATTCTACTTCAAAGAATTTTAGCATCAAAAACTCCATATAGAGTTGCTCCAGTTAAGGCAAGGTGAGCACTAGACAAAAACTGCCCTATTCATTTACAAACAAACAAACAAAAATACTGTCCAGGAAATAACACACAATGCAGGATAGTTGACAGTTTAGCTCTGCAAAGACAGAGCAAACTAGTCCTTCATAGTTCCTGCTTCATTTCAAGGTCTGTCAAGCTGGTTCTGGGCCAGAAGGTTGAAGACAGATGCTCCAATATTATAAGAAATTAGGGAACTGTCCAGGTAATCAGCTGTCTTTATAATTTGTTTAGGTATTAGAAGTTATGTTTTTGTGCTCCCTACATATTCAGAATATTCTAAATATTCTAAGTATGAATGTTTAATTCATACTTAGATTTCTGACAGGGTTGAAGACTTGTTATAGTCTCATAATCAAGCTTAAGTTGTTTAGCATTGAGAGAGATCACATAGATTTGAAAGAATGGTTTTCAGATGTTAATGCAAGCTAAAATCAGAATATAACTCAGGTATAATATTGTAAGCTCTTTAAGTTAGAATAGGTGGTAGAGTGCTTTATCTAATTGACAAATATGATGGACTAGATGTTAATTGTATATCATATTTTGTAATTTACATAATTGCTATGGTTATGCTCAATTTATATCTGAGAGAAGAGCCTTTTTACACATAAAAGATGAGATGTTGGGAATTGGCTCTAGAGCTTTGTCTTGATTCAGCCCCCAAAATGGGAATCTGCATGTCCAAATGCTCAAGGTCCCTGTCCCCAATTGGTTTTGATTGATCAATAAAGAGCCAACAGCTAATGGCTGGGGAGGGGGGAGAGAGAGGGAGAGGGAGAGAGAGAGAGATGGGACTTCTAGGTTCCCAGAAGAAACGTGGGGAGAGGAAAGAAAGGATCTTGTCCAGAAGAGGGGAGTAGGACTGACCACATCAGGAAGGAACAGGAGGGTGTAATGGTAGAAATGTAGGTACAAGAAGGAAAGCACCCCCAGAAGGGCTGCCCAGAAGCATCTTGAGGAGCAAAGATAAGGGAGACGCCAGAAGGAGCCAGAACAACAAGATAAAATATATATTTAAATGTTAAGTCAGGAATGTTGGAGAGGAGAATGTGTTGGCTGTGAGGAGCTTTACAAGTGCCCAGGCACTGAGCTAGTCAAGGCATAGCAAAATTTAAAAAAAAAAAAAAAAAAAAAAAAAAAAAAGTTTGTCAGATGTTTTGACAAGACATTACAACAAAGCAGACCCCGAAAAGCCAATCTGCATCTTCAAAAGTATACTTCAAATCTCTCCCACATTATTTCTAAAAGATTAATTAACTTTAATTGCATGAAGCAGAATAAAAACTCACAAAGAATGGAGTATGCTCTTCCACCCACCACTATTTTCTCAGAAGAGGGGAATAATAACATTTGTGTGACTCAAAACATGCTGCCATGAGCAGAGATATAATAACTATTTCATAATGACTACAATTTTCTTCTAAATTTTATTTGTTATTAAGGGATAATTGTTAAAGGTGCTATAATTGCATACTGATAGAGATACAGAATGTTCTTATTTTTCAAAGTACTTACAGATGGAATCAGTTGATATTTAACTCACCTTAAAATACAACAGTCCTCCCACCAAAATACTACCTGTCATTCACTTAGGAGGAGGTCACTTGTCAGTTCAAGGCCACCCTTAGCTACATACCTAGTCTAAAAGCTAAGAACTTAAAATGTGGCTCATTGGCAGAGTGGTCATCTAACAAGCACAAGGGCCTGGGTTCTAGCCCAACACTGCAGAATATAAATTTGATTTACAACTAGGGAAATAAATTCATCTTAATTCTCAAAAGATGTCTCAAAGAAAACATTAGCAAGTATCAATGAGTCCCTACAAATCATGTTCCCTAAAGCAACTGCCAGATACTCACTAATGGGCTGCCGGTATGGATGGTACACGTGGATGTCGAAGGGTTTGTGCGTTGTGTTCACCAGCACGACTCGACCTGACCCATCATATTTGTTTCCCTTTTCAACTGTCCTTGTATTCCAATCTGTCCAAAAAACAGTGTCTTCGAAAATGGTAAGAGCAAAGGGGTGAGGCAGTGTCCCATCATACACTGTGTGTCGATGGTGACCCTCCAAATCAGAGAACCTGGTGGTAGGAAGAACAGCATGTAAGTAACCCCTCTCCTCTAACTGTCCTCCAGGGTCAGTGAGGGAAGCCATCAGTCAGGAAAATCTACCCCTCTGGGTCTCTAAACAAATGGCAAATGACATCAAAGTTTAAAAGCTACACTCAAAATCTGAAATAGCCACAGAGATTGACAGAATCACCAGTTCAGAGCTGTGGTTTAGGTATTATAGGTTAATAACGTTTTATGATGGCTCTGCCCATTGAGCACTTTTGATTTCCTGAGATAAGCATCACTCTTGTTTTCTAGATGTGTCTGTGTGTGTGTGTGTGTGTGTGTGTGTGTGTGTGTGTGTATGTGTAGATTCCTTCAGAGGCCAGAGGCATCAGATCCCCTAGAGATGAAATAACAGAGTATTGTGAGCTATTCCATGTGGGCCCTAGGAAGAAGTGAATCAAGGTCTTCTACAAGAAGAGAATACTCTCTGAATTGTTGGGTCAATTTGCCAGGCTTCTGACATCCTGTCTTCACTAGCCAAAACTCTAACCATTCTCTTTCTGCTCATTTCTATAGATCTCCATGCATCTTCCTGTAGGCAGTATGAGCTAAGGCTGAAGATATAACTCAGTTAGTAGAAACTGAAAGTCATCCCTAGCCACAAAGAAACCTTGAGGCCAATCTGGTATACACGAGATCCTGTCTTACAAAAGAGAAAGGAGCTCAGGGACTCTGTGTGCGCGGGCCAGTTGGAAAATGAATACACAGTTGTTGAGATGAATCCTCTGAAAGCACAGCCCTGCTTGTTTGTAATTAATTACTTAGTTCATCTTTTTTTTTTTCAAGGTACATACTCAATGTAACCCAGGTGAGCATCTGCCCAGTACAAGAGATCGTTGGTGTAGTCAATGGTGATGGCATTGGGCCATTCGATCTTGGTAGAGATAATCACAGACTTATTGGTTCCATCCATGCCAATTCTCCCAATGTATGCTTGAGTACCCCAATCTGCCCAGTAGACATGCCTGTGGGAGCAAACAGAGGGTTCAGAACCCAAAACCAAAAGATTCAGCTGTTCTCCATCTAGAGAAATGAAGTTCCCCTCTCAGAGTCTCTCAGAAAGGAAAGAGGGCTTATCCGTAACAATAAGGATGGTGTAGTAGTCCTCAAAATGAATCCTTGTGTATTTTAGTGGCTTTGATATAGGAAGTCCACTAAAGAAATATCACAATTCCCATGCATACAACTCAAATGTGACTCAAAAAATGAAAAGTTAAAGACAAGAATTCAGATGATAAATATCCTTTGAATGAGAAACACTGCTCATTGCACTAACACAGTCACCAAGCAGGAAAACAGAGACCGATGCCAGCAAGATACTGATCCATAAGTAGTTACATGAACAAGTGATTGAATACATGAAGAAAAAGGCCCAAGATTACAGAGGAGCCATACCCTCTTTGAGGATGAAGGACAATTCCCCTGGGGTTTTCAAAGCAGAAGGTATTGTTTGCATCCACACAATGCTGGGCTAGCATTCTGCGTTGGCGACCTTCAAGGTCAGAGACAAACAGGCAATCTAGAATGGCATCCAACCAATAGAGTTTTCTGCAATGGAAAGACAGCAGTTACCATGATAGCCCCTTTGTTTATATTCCCACTTTCCTATCTAAGCTCCCCAAAATTCATACATACATCTGTTCCATGGCACCTTCCTCAAACAAAAGAGGACATAGGGAAACAGGAAAGGTTATCAAATGTCTCTACATTGGAAGAAGCAATTCCCTATTGCCCTGAAAAACTCAGAATTTCTAATGATTTTACAAATTGCCATGGCTGGAGAGATGGCTCATTGGGTATGTGGGACCTGAATCACCAGAAGCCCTGTGAAGCCAAGGCACAATGGTCCACTTCTGCCAACCCAGTGTCCCTTCTTCAAGCATATGCTAGTCAACAACAAAAAAATACCTTGTCAAAAACAGAAAAAAAAAAACCAAGAGGTTGCGTTCTTACCTGCTGACCCAGTCTACTGCCAGACTTTCCGCTCGTCTTAACCTGTGGCTCATGATGGTCTCCCGGTTTGTCTTATTCAAAAACATCCTCTCGATGATTTGCTTCTCTGCATCAATCCAGTACAGCCTCTTCTCTACTCTGTCAAAGTCCAGGGCCACAACATTGCTCAATCCTTGCAAAACCAGGGAGTATGACGTGCCATCTGTAGTTAAGTTTCTTATATAGTAACGGTTGCTGAAGATGAGGTAGGGCTCGATGTTGCTATTCTGCCGGCAGCTCTTCCCATCCGGCTCACGGATGTAGCCAGGAGCACACTTACAAATATAGGAGCCTACCACATTCTCACACTTCTGACTACAGAGCTGGGGTGACTCCTTGCATTCATCAATATCCACACAAGTACGTTTGTCAGACATGAGCTTGTACCCAGGAAGACAGGAACAGTAGAAACTGGTTATGGTATCTGTACAGTTGTGGTCACAATGACTGATTGAAGAATCCTGGCACTCATTAATGCCTGCAGGCAAAAGACAGTTACTAGAGAACCTAAAATATCATCCATAGGCCCATAATTACACTCAAAATCAACACTCCTACCATAGGGTGCCAGTTCTTAGCAAATCATAACAGGAGAGGCCACATTGATCATTCAAAAGTCAGTAAATTTTCAACTTCCTCCCCAGCTTAATCTTTTTCCTCCCATAATTTGGAGAATTCCTTATTAAGTTTCTATAATCAAACTACCTTAAATAAGACATATTGAAAACTGGAAAAACTAAATTTAAAGTTTCTCATCTAATAAGGCTGTTAATTTCTATACAACACAATGAATTTTCTTTACAAAGTTTACAGCATAATTGAAATATTTAAATACTCAAATTGTATACACATGTATATATGCACATGAACAGTATAATATGCATCAGTAGCAGTCCTAGATTTTTACAGGTTCTTCAGTCATCTGCACAAAATTATAGGGATATCTACCACACTCTACCCAACTTAAACCTTTACCCAAGATCTTAACAATTAATGCAACTAGTACTTTTAAGCAGACACAAGACTCAGCTAAAGTTTCCCAAGTAGTTGTGACATTAGTCACAGACTACCATGCCCATTTCTCAGTAAGCTTAATAACAAAATGGCGAGAGAAGAAACAAGGCAACAAGAGGCCCAGTGTGCTCACTTGTAACACCCCCCACTTCAGTGGTGTGACACTTGTGTCCTGACTAATCACAAGCTATCAGTGTGATATATACATCTGCCTTATGGGGTGGGATGTGCCCAAAGATAGGTATCTCACAGCACTGGCACTGCAACAGGTGACCAAGCCTACCCTAAAGCAGAAGCATACATACTTCTTAATGAATGGCAGATGCAAAACCCATGATCCAATCAAATCTACTTCAACTGTTAATTTACCACATAATCCTAAACAATTCTTTCTCTAGCCATCTACTGGTTTTATTGTTTGGAAA
>JADRCC010570393.1:0-10973 GCA_019843855.1 Hylomyscus alleni | reverse complement strand
GTCAGGAGCTTGAGGCAGCGGACCACATCGTATCTGTGCTTCAGAAGCAGAGGGAGGTGCATGGAAGCGCTCGGTCTGTGTTCTCCTTTTCAGTCAGCCCAGGACTCCATCTAGTTTACAGGCAGGGTTGGTTCTCCCACCCCAGTGAGCCTGATCTAGGCAGTTTCTCACAGAAATGCCCATCCACTCGAGAGTCAGCCTTAATCACCACAGACTCGATGGAATGAAGAACGGTTGTTTGTTGTACGTCCTTTGCTGGGGGCTGGGTTCTGTGTGCTCTCAGGATCAAATAGGATTATGGGCACGAGTAGCAGGGTATTGTGGCTGCATGAGTGACTCTTCATACACACTTCAGGAAGTGAATGGTACGGGTGTGTTCTGTGACTGGGTGCTGCACTTGGCCGCTAAGCTATTCTTCCTGGCCTTTCTACCATGAAGTTAACATCTTCCCCTTTGTAGTGAATAAATAACTAGGGGCGGGGGGTGGGGGTGGGGAATACTTAGAAACTATGAAAATTCCGGTCTTCCTCCAACCTTTCTTCACAGATTTAACTGGTGCAGGGGTTATTGAAGTTGTCTGTCCAATGGTGGTTTCCTATTTCTGTCTTTCCTTCTATATTTGCCAACTGGAGTTCTGTCTCAGGGAAAAGGTGTATTTTGATCCCCATGCACTTGCTTACTTTATTATTTATATTACCACAAACACGAGCGAATTTTACTCTGTGGTCACAATCTGCCGTTACCAGCATGTCTTTTGTTTCTCAGATTGTTACCATCCCAGTGAGCTGCCATCAGGCATTGCTTGAGGAAAATTTCTTACTCCTTTCTTCCCATTAGTGTCATACTTGAAAAGGGCTCAGGTTGCCCGTTTGTGAGCAGGAAAGGGTCTGAGGCTTCCCTCTGCTGAATCCCTGTCACTCCCAGGTGAAAACAGGCCGTGCTTCTCTGAAGACTCTTCTGTCCCTGTTCTGTTCCTAGTGGGGACAGAAAGAAAATACCTGGGACAATGTGTCACGACACACTGACATTTAATTATGCCCAGAATTGCCTGGCTGCCAGCCACTACTCATGCTTTTTCATGAGCTCATTTTGCTTCGTCTGATTCTGCTTAATGTTCAGCTTTTTCTTGTTAGCAGTTCCTAGAGACTCCTCTAATCCTCCTGCTGAGTGAGAACTTGTAAACACTCGTCCTGACAGTGCCCAATACTCGGTCTCATCCCCGGATACCCAAGGGTGGGGAAAGCAAGGGTTGTCCCATGTGATTGATAGGACACTCCAGAACAGGCAGCCTGAAAAGACTGTCACTGACAGTTCTACCACTGGTTTTCAAACTACCTCTTCATCACTTGGCTGAGCAGGGAAAAAAAAAAAAATCAATCATGACAGCGCAGAAATGAAGGAACCCCCGGATCACAAGCATTTGGAAAGGTATAAAAGAGCAATCAAAGAGGCAGTGTAGCAGCGGTTATGTTAAAACTGAAGGATGAACATTCCCTCATGTCAGAGCAACTCCAGAGCAACCGAAGATGACGCCAAGGAGGCTCTGATCTCCGGGAGTGGTTCCTGCAAAATCTCATTACTGCGTGTGTGAGGTCTCCGAGACCCAGGCAACACTGCTGAAGGCTATGTGGTACCCAGACTTCTTAGGACACTGATTTGGGCCTCAAATAACCTCCAGCTACCTGGTAATTAGAGAGTACAAATTTCAACATTCATACTTAGTAGGTCAGTTAGGCTGCTAGTGGGTACCACCTGGCATAAGGCAAAAAAGTCAATCACATTGCTTTGGGTTTTTAGCACGAACTTGCAGCCTCTCTTTGAGAACCCTTTTCATCTCTTTCTTTACACTATAAGGTGAGACAGATGGATGGTTAGGAAGGAAGAAGAAAAGAGGCTGCTGAAACACAAGAATAATTTCCAGGGGCTGAAGAGATGGCTCAGTGGTTAAGAACTTAGTTGCCCTTCCAGAGGACCTGGGTTTGAGTCCTAGCACTCTCACTAGTGGGCCCACATCTGCTTGGAAGTCCAGCTTCAGAGGATCTGACACCCTCTCCTGCTCTCCAAGGGCACCCACGTGGATATACATATACACAGACATATACACACAAATAAAAGTAGAGAATACAATCTGTCATTAAAAAAGAACAGTCTCCATGAAGCTCATTGTGAATAATTCTTTAACAGCGTGGATTATTATTGGTGAACTCGCTACATTATCAGATCCATTCTCTCCTGAAATCTCACACAAGGTGTGCAACATTGTCTCCATTCTATACTTGTGAGAATCAGAGTCTCAGAAGCTGAATGCTCTGCTCAAAACTCCAAGCTCTAAAGCGACAGATGCAGTGCTTGGCCCCTGTGCTGCCTGGCACCAAAGCTTATACAGTGTCCCCTGCACTGCCCTGCAGCAGGTGGTGGGCCCAAGACTGGGCTCTAGTCTTGGGACTCACAGCTGAAGGAACAGCCGGCCACCCTGGGTCATCCCTGCCTGGAAAGAAAGTCCTGTGACTAGCTGTCTGCCTCACATTGCCAGATCTTCCCTGATGACTTTGTTTTAAACCTTGGCATTTCATTGATTACAGCTAAAAAAAAAAAAAAAAAAAAAAAGTTCTCGAACATTGTCAAAGAATTCAAACAACACTGGAGCTTCAAAAGGAATAGAAAATTTCCTGTACTACCATTTCCTAACCTGGTTCTATTCTGAGTGCAAACACTATTAACTCAGACATCTTTTTCAGACATTTCAACATTGTGTGTGTACACACTTGCATGTGTGGCTGTGGGTGTGTGTGTGTATGCTGGATGTTTTACTGACTTTTCACAGTTCGGTAATCTTAAGTGTTGTTATTGTTGTTTTCCTAAATCATTGTTCCTTCCAGAATGGGATCTGGGAACCCGATAAGGTTGGTATACTTTTAAATTAATCGGAATAACACCTCATCAAATAAGCACCTACTCCTGATTCCTGGGAGCCCTTGAGTTGTGGGAAGACAGAGATCCCAGAGTGTCAGGGAGAAGGGCAGATAAGCTATAGCAAGACAGCACGCTGTAGTAAATTCACAAGCAACTGGCTGAACTGCCAGGGTGTACACAGTCCCCAGGCCAGGGAATCACTCATGTGCAGATTGTCCGGTGGCTGAGGGGAGGGGAGAACGTGGGAGGGGGAAGGCAGGAGGCGGAATGTGGGCCGGGTCAAGTTTAGGATTACAAGCACCACAGGGCGGTCTCCAGCCACGCTTTAAATAGCCAGCCCCTTCCCTGGCCCCCTGGAGAAATCTCCGACAGGACCTCAGGCAGAAACTTCACCAAGGTTGGGAATATTCTCTGCTCTTTCTCTCTTTTCCTGTTTCTGCGCCTCAGAATGAAGGTTGGTGGGATCCATGGATTTACAACCATGATGACCCCTGGACAGTGTTCTTGGTTGGCTCTTGGGTGTGCAGGTGCAAGCATTTTCTGCTATTCTCTTGACATTCTCAAAGGGGTGGCTCATGACTTAAGGGTGACAGGAGGAGGGGTCGAGACTCCTAACTGGAGAGGAGAATCGTTGAGTTTCAGTGTGAATATAAAATTCATCTCTCCACTCAAACCTCACAGCTGAGTCTATGCCAATATTCCCACTGTCACAGACCAGCAAACTAAGGCTGTGTTACTTATTAACCCCAGGAGTCAGGCACGGGTGCTAGGAACGGCTGGGGTCTGAACCCAGTATGCTCTTTTCACTGCTCCTGAGAAGCATGGGGCCGGGAGGCAGAGGGCTACTGCTTGGTTGCTGGGAGGGGGATGAGGCCAAGTGGGATGGCTTTGCCTCACAGGAAGACATCCCTGGGATGGTTAGTTAGTAAGGGAGGCCAGGAAGACCGGTTCAGTCAGGTGAGAAATGATGTGCCCCCCTTCGTTGCTGGAGTTTTGCCTTCTTGTCCACAGCTAATCTGGATCCCACTCCCCAGCTCGTCAAATAATTAGGGGTGTCTTCCACTCCTTGCCTTTTTGGCTAACTCTTCTAGTCTCTAGGGTTGCAGGCAGAACCTGAGACTTGGAGGGGTTTCTGATGAGAAGGTTCCATAATTTGAACTTGTTTTGGGGTTCAGGGGAAGCCCAACCTGCTTAGTTCTTTACAAAGAAGCCACTCTAAATCAACCACAGTCGCTCAGGTACATAGTCTGAGCACTCAGGAAGTTGAGGTAAGCGATCACCTTGAGTTTATGTTATATATCACGTTCTTAGACAAGCTGGACCATAGACCTTGTCTCAAAACAAACAAATAACAACAAAAACTAAAACAAAGACCAAAACAAGAGGGGCCACTGCATAAAGTGAGGTGGGAGTCACTAGAAACACTAACACTAAATGTGTTGATAAACCAAGGCAGCAAATGTGAGCTCATTGGTAGAACCGAAAGGGCCGAAGTGTAGAGTGACTTTAAGTCTCCATACGATTTACTACTACCTAGGTGGCAACAGTGACTTGACTTAACGGAGCCGCGGCTGCAGATATTTTATGAACAGTCGTTTTCTCAATAATGACAGGGTTGGTGTAGGAATTAAATGAACACGTGTACAATGCTTAGTCCAGAGTAACTGCCTATTAAGTTTAAATCAACATCCGAATTTATCCTCAGTTTCAATATCAGTGTAGGATAGGGTGTTTCTGTGGTAGGACTTCCTTTTCATGCCGTCATCTTGGTGGTAACAGATTTTGATGCCCTTAGTGACAAAGAGAAGACAGGAACAAGGGAGGGAAGGAAGAAAGGAGGAGGGGGGAGAAAGGGGGTGGGAGGGGAGAGGTTAGGGAAGGAGGAGGGGGAGGGAGATTCAGTAAGAAATGGAGGAGAAGGCAATGAGTTCCTAGACAGCTCAGTTCTCATCCAGTTCCGGGTTCCATCCAACATCCCTCAGAAACATCTCTTTGAACAAAACAGTGAAGATACAGATAAGGAAAACATCCCTATGACGCAGTTTAGGAAAGTTGTTTCTTTCCTAGAGTTGGCTTATGTCCCAGCCTTTCAATGCATGTAGCTATTCTATAAAGTATCTGTCAAGCCCGATCATTCTGTACATACTAATCTCACTTCCTATAGCATGGACACCCTTTTGTTTCAATATACATCTTTCTGTAACAGTTTTGAACGGTTGTATAGAAGCTCATAATGTATCTACCATAACTCATTACCTCACCTTCCATTATTAGCATGTATATATTCTTTCCAATTTTTTGTTGCTGTTAGAAACAATCAACATTTTCAATATCAGATCTTTAGGGTAATTCCTGCAAGGGACATCATTGGTATTGAGACTATGTTAATTGTCATCCTCTGGGTAGTCCCAGCCTATCACAGCATTGAACTGCTTTTTAATGGGTCACAGTTGGTCGTGAGAAGCAAGGGGGAAGTGCAGACAACCACATACTATGTGAATTCAGAGAGCATGCATCAGGGAAGCAAAGTCTACCCTTCCGTGCCAATGCTTTCTCCTAAGCGTGAAAGGAACAGGCAGTCCCAGGGGCAACTCCCCAGCTCTGCCAGTGAGGGGCGCTAGGGAGGAACGGGTCAGAGGATAGGGAAGGAAGTCACCCTTTTCCAGGGAATTTATTCCCTTGGGAATTCTCTGAAGGGAGGAGGTGTTCCCTGTGGGCTTCCCACCAGTGACAGAGCACCCCACTTGTTTTCCAGGTGGGATGGATAACAGGGTCTCGGGAACAACCAGTAATGGAGAGACAAAGCCAGTGTGTCCAGTCTTGGAGAAAGTGGAGGAAGATGGTACCTTGGAACGGGAGCACTGGAACAACAAGATGGAGTTTGTGCTGTCAGTGGCGGGCGAGATCATTGGCTTAGGCAACGTCTGGAGGTTTCCCTATCTCTGCTACAAGAACGGGGGAGGTGAGAGCCGCTGTGCCACCCCAGTCTCCCCAGGAAGGAGAGTTCTTCTGTCTGCTACACTCACTGTCCCTCTGGGAAGGACTCTCATGGGTCATTGAGGACACTTTGTGGGAGACTGAGACTTAGCTAACCTGTGTGTGGGTGCCCTAGGGCTTTCTCTCTCAGAAGCGTGAGTACAGGCTCAGATCCAGACGGATCAGGCCACGGATTCTGATCTTGGTCAAGTTCCCGAAGCCCCCGGAGTTTCATTGGCTGTTCCTGTAAATCAAGATAGCAATACCTGTTTTTCAGGGTTCTTGTAAGGACTGGCAATACTACCCATAAAATGCTTACTTAAGGAGCTCTATAGGAGCTACAGAGACGCTGCTGCTGATATCCAACTCTTCTGGGATCTTGGGATTCTTCAGCTTTGGTCTTGTGTCATCTCCCCACCACTCAGCTGGTACCATGACATTCCCAATGCCATCTGTTTCCCAAATCTCACTAGAATCATAAGCTTTCACCTTCATACTTGCCTTTAAAATTTCCCCCATCTCTCTGTCTTTCTGCCTCTGCCTCTGTCTCTGTCTCTGTCCCTCTCTTTCTCTCTCTTTCTCTCTCTTTCTCTCTCTTTCTCTCTCTTTCTCTCTCTCTGTCTCTCTCTGTCTCTCTCTGTCTCTGTCTCTCTCTGTCTCTCTCTCTCTCTCTCTCTCTCTCTCTCTCTGTGTGTGTGTGTGTGCTCACAAGCACACACATATATTAGATTCTTATTTTTCCTTTCCAGTCTTCTGGGGTAATTGAACTAATCCACATTTAGGGAATTTCCACACCCCTGTGGGAAGCCTTGGACAGAATCCCTAGATAACTAAAGGGCTTAGAGTTGACCCGTGGGTTAGGAAACCATTCTGTTCTGTTGATGGATAAAGCTTCCTGGGATTGGAGGTCATGGGTCTGTTTTTGTAATGAGGCTATATCCTCAGCTAGAGGAATGCAGAACTGGGAGGTAGGTCACCAGGGGCGATTCAGAGAGGAAGAACACGAGCACACCTTTTCCCTCTTGCAGGGGAGCAGAGGCCTCTGAACCGGGCAAGCTCTCAAAATGGATTTGAAGGGATAAGGCACCCAGTCCAGGGTGGAGGTCAGAGGGATTACGGGAGACCAAGAGAGAGGTGCCTTGTATCCATGGTGGGTGTCTTGTTCTTGGGTTTGTGGATGTTGGAGACCAGGGTTGGAAGTTAACTTGTAATTTTCCCCAGAGGAATGGGAATGAGGTAATATGTCCTTTCTCCCTAGGAATTCTGGCTAACAGCCTGAAATCACAGGACTTTGCTCAGTCTGTACTGTGAGAGAAGGAGGGAGGTCTTCTCGTTTCTTATCTAGCCCTAGGTACTTCTCTGCTTGTTGAGGAGTGAGGGCCTTCCCTGTAGAGCATTAGGTGCAGGGAGGTGGATGTCCCAGGGCACAGACAGAAGTAAGGGACTAAGCCGCGTGCTGGGCCTCGGAACATAGTAACCAGCTTACCTTCTCAGAAAGATTAGTGAGCGAGAAGATTTCCCCAAGCCTCTCTGGAATTGGGTAAGGGTTGAGGCACTGATTTCGAAGCTTAGCTCAGAGCCACTGGGTGTGAAAAAGCGGCAGTAAAGGGAAGCGGAGGTGGAGCAGCTGGGGATCTAGGCCTCACACAGCTTCCTGTGCCTGGCAACTTACGGGGGTCTGAGCTTTGCCCCAGGACTTCCTGGCAATGTCTCTAGTCTCTGTCTTAGAAATCATACACAGGAAAGTCCTATGTCCTCGGTTTCTCGTGGGTGCCTGGGTACGGCTGCTGAGGTTTCTTTCCCCTGGGCAGAGCCTCCGACTTCATGTGGCCGTTGAGATATCTTTAGGGGTCCTGAGATTGAATCCAGTGTCGCCACCCACAGCTTCGGCCCTTGCTGTAGCTGAGAACTTCCTGTGCTACCTCCCTGTTTGCTGATGAATAACAGCAGCCCGTGGCTGTGGGGGGGTGTGGGGGGGTGTTCGATGGACTTTGGAGCTAGAGACTAATGCTCAGGTTTGCTCCGGGAGGGCACGAGTTTTCCAGGGCTGCTAGGTGAATTAATGAGAAGGCTCCTTTGCCAAAGACTGACTGAGGAGCCCAGAGCCGCTCAACCTACAGAAAGCAAGCTCCTCCAGAGTGGTGGGCGGGAGTGCTTGCTTTTTTACATCTCCTTTTAGCCAATGGATTAATGGATGCCTCAGACTCAGGGGATTCTTCGGTGCTGATTTGGGGAAGAAGGTTGCAGAAACAGGGCGCGTTTGGTCCAATTTGACTCCTTTTCTCTTGCTCTAGTGATTTTAGTTAAGCCCATTGCTCTCTGACTGGGACTTGGGCTCCTAGAGATGACAGGGGTGTTCTGAACCGGTTCTGAGAAGGATGCCCGGTGCTCCAAAGAGGTACTATGCTTAGTAATGTGCTCTATCAACCTAACCTGCTTCTGGACTCTTTCTCTAAGTCCACAGCTTCACACAATCACTCCTGTGCTTGGGGTGGGGGGAGGGGAGGGCGGAGGGTAAGGTGAGCAGTGAGAGTACTAATGCATTTGTGCAGCGACAATGTCGAGCACTCAGCATCTCCTCAGAGCTTCATGATGTCTTCTCTGGTTTCAGCTTTCACACTTGGCAGATCTAACTCAAAGCAAGTTCCACAGTAGTCGGGGAGTTGAGATAGATCAAAGAAGGACTGGGGAACAGTTGAAGACTCAAGCTAAAAGTCAGGAGAAGCTAAGAGACTGCATAACAAAGCCATGAGGACTCAGAAACTATGGCTGGCATTCGAGGGGGATGGTTAAGAGAGGTGCCTGACTCAGTCACCCAGACAAAACCCGGTGTCTCCACCCAGGTTCCCTAAGCTTGCCAGGCTGTCACTTGTGTTGGCACATAGACAAGGGAGCCTTGACTCTATGCCATTCAACAACAAATACTGGGCACCTTGCACATTGTTCTAAGTGCAAGGAATACATTTGTAAATACCAGACCCATGCCCTGACCTCGTGGGTCTTGAACTCTGGAGGAATGAAAGAAAACAGAAGTGAAGCTTTACCAAAATTCCGGGAAGTTCCCGAGTACTATGGAAAAGAACAAGAGACCCCAGTACAGGGAACTGGGAGTACGGTTGTCAGGTTGTGGCTGTTTTAAAGGTGGCGGGGCTGGGGGAGAGTCATGGTGGGTTTCAGCAAGAATACCCGAGGAAAGGCTTGCCAGGAGTGATAGGGGTGCTCATGTGGTCCCTGAGGTAAAAATGGCATCAGGAGAGGAAACAAAGGTGAACTAGTCCTAAGCAGGAGCCCACCTGGCTGTTTGGAAGAACAGGAAGGTGGTCTCCAGGCCCAGAGCAGGCTGCAAAGCTAGAAGGAGCAATCACAGTGGCAAAAGAGAAAGCCACTGATTGTCTAGGCCTTTTGTTGATGAGAAAAAAACCAACATCTGTTCACCATAGACCGGGCACCAACAATGTCCCCAAAAAAGACTCCACCTGAGCCCCGCTTGCTTGTTTACCAGGGCAAGGGTGACTCAGGCAGCTATATCACTAAAATGCCCTCCCCAGCACGGGCAAAACTCCCTGTACAGCTCAAAGACAGCCCCACCAGAGGCTTCTCTTTCTCCATATTCATCCTCTGTTTTACTGGTTTGGAGAGGAGCCTCATGATTCTAGTAAATGTCTAGAACTTTCCAAGTCTTATGGTTGTGTCTTCTCCCCAGAGGAGGTCATGCTGAGATTTGGAGCAACACAATACAGGTGCAGACCCAATATGTCCTTGCCAGCTAATGTAAAATGCTAGCTTTTCCTTTAGTGTTGTGAAGAGTGAAGGCAGGGTTTTGAGCAGAAATGGCAAGATCTCATACTTAGGATATTCTCACTGGCTGTTGTGTTCAGAGCTGCCTACAGGGGACAGACCATTTCTAAAGCTAAACATTCCGGATTCATCCCTGATTAAATCCTATGATGGTTAGGGGTGATTGTCAGTTTTATAGGTTCTGGCAGCCTCATAGACACCTGTTTGAGATTACTTGGATCAGGTCTGGGGCTGTTGAGGTCGCTCAGCATCAGGGAAAGGCACAGGTTGCCAAGCCTGATGACTTGGGTTCAATTCTTCTGACCTGTGCAAAGTTGTCCTCTGACCTCCACGTGTGCACTGTGGCGCCAACACACCCCCGCACAGAGACATACACACAAAATAAATGTAATAAAAATTTTAGATTAGATTGGCTTCTGAGCATGCCTGTGGGAGATTCTCTTGGCTAGTTTAAGTGAGATGGGGCTGTCTATCCTAACGGGGGGGGGGTGGCACCACTCTCTGGGGTTGGATCCTGGGCAGTATAAAGAGGAGAACATGTGTAACATGGGTATTCATCGCTTTCTTCTTCCTGACTGTGGATGCAAAGTGACCAGCCGCTTTAAGCTCCTGCTGGCTTGGCTTCCCCACCAGGATGGACTGTATTGAAGTATGTGCCAGAACAAACCCTTCCTTACTTGTTACTTCTGTCAGGGAATTTTACCACAAGAACAGAAAAGTATCCAAGACTAGTCCCTTCTCTCATAGCTATTGACTCTACCCAGCTGTGTGATCTAAAAGTGTTTCAGTTCACCGTCTTCAGATGAGGCCTCTCCAGCTCTCTGGACCCTGGCTGCCAGCAGAATCAGTTTCTCAACACCCAGCATGCCTCAGTCTGGAGTCTCTGTGTGAGATAATCGGAATCTGAGCCCTTGACATAGTTCTTGTTGCTAACTCCCTAAGCAGCCCGAGACTTTTAACCCGAAAAGAGTTGCTTTTCCTGAGACATAAAAGGCTGCAGGTTTTAAGAGAGAAAGAAGTGATCGAGTGTGGGGCACACCGACCTGGGCAGTGCAATATGTGAGTTTGGAGTCTGTGTGAAAGATCTGGCTGGAAATACACACTTCGCCATCAGTAGCATTTTGAAGGTATTAAAAAAAAATAGGAAGCCTGGCATGACGGTTTCTATCTGTAATCTCTGGAGGCTGAGGCAGGAGGATTGTGAGTTCAAGGCTGGCCTGGGCCACATAATAAAGCTTTTTGTCTCAGAAGAGAGAGAGAAAGACACACACATACACACACACACA
>JADRCC010570390.1:0-12211 GCA_019843855.1 Hylomyscus alleni | reverse complement strand
TTTCACAGATTCAATCCAAGTCAGTCAATTGACCCCTTGGGACCATAAGTGAGATCTGAGAAGGTTGGCTCCAGGGTCTCCCTCAAATACTAGGATTCAGATTTTTCAAATTTCTCATGGAAATTAGCACAGTATTTGCACAGAACCTATGCACATCTTTGCACATGATGCAGATATCTGTAGGTTACTTACAGTGCCATATACTGAACAAATAATAATTATGTAAATAATTATTATAGTGCATTGTTTAGGGTCCCATGGCTTCTCTTAAAATGTTTATTTATTAGTTAATGCATTTATACTTTTGTGTGAACCTGCCAGAGTTTATGTCTATCACATTCAATGAACTTGCTTAGTTCTCGAGTTCTGTTCCCAGAACTCACATCAGGTAGCTTACAACTTCCTATAACTCCAGCTTCAGCGGATCCATTGGCCTCTTCTGGACTCCACAGGCACCTGAACTTACATATTCATATATCAAAAACAGATAGGCAGGCAGACAGACAGACACGGAGAGAATAATACACATTTTAAGATAAATAAACGCATTCACTTCATTTGTATTTAAACTTTCTTTCATCTTTAATAAATGGTTATATATATATATATATAAGTTATTTTAAAATAAATTTATTTATGATTATCAGTAAAATTTGATTTATACCTATTTCACATATCTATTAATCCTAGATGATGTAAAAATTTCTCAGGCAGAATGGAGGCCATGAGTGAAAAAAATGTGAGAAGTGCTGTTTCAGGAATATGGCTAGGGAAAAAGTCGGGGTGTTGTGAGTACAGGGGCGACGTTTATTCAGATGTTTTCAGGGTTGGTTGAATCCACTGCTGCGGGGCCCTTGGAGGCAGGTGGCTGACTATATTATCAGGACAGCTTGGAAGGACGGCATCCAAGGTGCTCAGCGGGACTCTGAGCATTCCCTGCAGGGCTGTGCCAAGAGCTGGGTCTCAGTTCCCTAAGCGGGATTGCTGCTTCCCAGTAAACTTTCAGGCTGGCACAAGTTGCATCCCGTCCACCCTGCAGAGCAGGGGGAGGATGTCCAGTGTTTCTCAAACTCAATGCTCCTGAACCTCAAGTGGTCCTGCTGTCTAACTTCTGAGTCTGTAAGGCTGTGCATCTCAGGTATGTCCAGTTCTACTGAGCCAGGGATCACACTTATAGTATATAAGTGTGATATATACTGCGGGTATACTTACAAGATATAGCCAGGGGACTGATAGAAAATCCAGTAGTGAAGACAGAGCCAGGGAACTGTTCTAAAAACCAGGATGTTAAACAGGTACTGCAAGAGGTTTTTAGTACATCCAAGGGGAAATCTGTCCTGTTGTTTACATTAACATTAGAATACTTGCATCTTCCAATGGCGTGATCGCTGGATTGCTAGTGAACAAAACTCTCTAATCATGAAGGCATAAATGACAGTTCTTCCGAAGTCATGGCAAAAAAACCCCCGCACATATGCCTGTGCACCGAGAGAGAAGAGCACATGCTAGATCATGCGCGAGAGATGCTGCCGTGACCTCAGCATCACGCACTGTGTGTACTTTCTATCTGCTTTTATCCAGTTGAAGTCAGACTTGCCAGCCCTCAGCAATGCAGCTGACCAAGCGTTCCTCTAGTGCGGCTAGCTTCTGCTTTTGACGGCCTATTTTGGTCGCTGAAGGCCCCTCCCTGACCTCACGAGGTTCAGGGCCCGCTGATTATGGCTTCCTGCTCCTTTCTCAATCTTGAGATGGATCGGCTATCACACTGCTGCCTTAGCTCCAGGATGTGCTTTCTAGCAGTCGTCCGTCTCCAAAGCACATCCAGGCCTGTTCTCTATGAGGAGTTCCACCTTGGGCGCAGGTTTCTGTTGGCAACCACATCCGTTATGGGATCTGTGAGGACAACAGCTGATCCCGGGATCAGGAGGAGTTCTTGATCTCTAGGACTTCTGAGAGAGAGCAGGTTCATTCATAGATGCCAGGAACCTTCAGAACGGGGAGGGGGGAACAGGTGTGATTTTGGGTGCCCTTCCCTTTCTCTGTACTCTTTCCTCTTGTTCCCGGCCAATTTTAGTAGGTGTCTTTGCCTTCCTTGCTGCCTCAGAGCGGTATTCCTTCTGCCTCAGATGCAGTGAGTGTTGGGAAAACTGCTCTTGTTTCATAAAGCATCTAGATAACATTTTGATCTCCCCCTTAGCTGAAGGTAGTGTTTGGACAGAGTCACATGGCTGCTTGCTCATACTATTCTTATCTTTTGTAGAAAACTAACTCTAGACCCTTCTGTTTGGTTTTTCTGTTGCTGTGATAAACACTGTGACCAAAAGCAGCCTAAGAAGGACTTCATCTTACACATCCATATCATAGTCCATCACTGAGAAAAGTCAGGACAGGACCCCAGAGACAGGATCCGAAGCAGAGAGCATGAAGGAATGCTGCTTACTGGCTTGTTCCCAGTCCATTGCTCCCTACCTTTCTTATTCAGTACAGGCTCATGTGCCCACAGATGGCACCACGCACACATGGGCTAGACCTTCCTCCATCAATTAGCGATTAAGAAAATGCTCACAAAGACATGTTCACAGGCTAACCTGACGGTGGCAGTTCTTTAACTGACACCTCCCCCTTCCCAGGTCACTCTTGCCTAAATCAAGTTGACAAAAACTAGCCAGCACACTGACTAAATAGCACAACAGCCGACCATGTCTTCTGCACAGACACAGTGTTTCTGGGCTCTTCTCATGTCACAGGACCATGATCCACAGCCCTGCGTTAAGAATCTGCAAACCTTCCTGGAAGCCAGACAGGAGAGGCTGAGTCTCTGATGTCTGAGTTGCACTGGAGCTAGGAGCGCCATAGTTTTGGATTCATGCAACCTTAAAACAATGCTAGAAAAATGTCATAGCACCTCTTACTTGTTAAAATCGACACATTAAAATTGTTGTACATCGAAACCTACTTTAATAAAGAATTTTACTTACTCAATCATGGTTGCACATACTTATAAACGATCCGTGCTAACGGGGGTAGGTTTCAGCATCCGTCTTCTGTTTTACAAAGGTGGGTTCTGAGAAACAGTGTTTGTATCAGTAGATGGGCTTAGAAGTAGTACTCTTCACTCTTGACTAGGAAAACGACTTTTCATGAGCTATGAATTTAAATAACCAGATAACTTGGCATGAAGCATTCAATAGACAGCTCTCTAACACCTGTTCAATTTGTAGAAAAGTAAGCAGAGGCGGCTGACTGTTCATGACTGATAGACTTACTTTGTACTTCTGGCTTGGATACTCCAGAGTGTTTGCAAGGAAAAATAATGATGTTGCTTTGTGAGTATACTTTAAAGCAATGTAGAGTAATTAAATGTGTTCAGAGGTTGCAATGTGTCGCTTTAATAAAGTCACATGGTATTTAAAATCTACCATTAGCTAACTTGAAAGTTCAACTAATTGCTGTCAACCACGGCTCTTCACTGTGCCATCTCCCCTTTCCTTGTCCTTTCCAGGATTTGTCAACCATTATTCTCTAGAGTGCTTTAAAATCAATGTTAGTGCTCTCATATAAATGAGAATCTATAGTATTTATATTTTTGTGTTTTATACTTTTTTTTTTGAGACATTATGGCCTTGGCTGGCCTTAAACTCACAGAAATCTGCCTGTCCCTGCCTCCTGAGTGCTCACATTAAAGGTGTACACCATCATACCAGGCCTGATTTACAGTCTCTTCTATGAAATCTTCCAGTTCTGTCCACATTACTGCATATTACAAAGCATCTTGTCCTTACTAATGGTTGGGTAATATTTAATCATGTGTGTAGCCCCTGCTTTCTTCATCCATCCATTCACTGTCATCTCCAGTGACTCCAGATGTCTGACTGAATTTACATCCTTGGTCTGTATGTGTAGCAATGGGATTGCTCAGTCATGTGGTGGTTCTTTTCTTCATGTTCTAGGGACCATCCATAGCACTTTTTAAAGGGTGGTCCCAATATACATCCCCATCAACAGTGTATAAGAGACCCCTTTATCCATGTCCTCACAAGCATGAAAAATTACTTGAAATTCCTGGGTGTATATATGCCAGGAATAAAGTATTATGTTCCTATTTCTATTTCTAAGTTGTGTGGCTAGAAGTGTGTGTGTGTGTGTGTGTGTGTGTGTGTGTGTGTACTCCAGAAGGTCAGCTATATGAGTCACAATACACCATGGCCTAAATTAGAACTTGGGTGAACCTACATTAAGTTGAGAGGTGGGAGAGGAAACCACTTTTAAAAAGTCATTTAAAAATAGTAGTTACCTTTCAGAAGTCCAGTTCTTTTCTGTAAGAGGTGATGATGTCACTCAGCAACATTGGCTACATTGTAGCCCTGCGTAATTGGGCTCTGACTTGCGGTTGTTCTGCTAAAGGGCAGAGTGGAGCATCTGTTCTGCTGCATGCTGTTGTGGGATCACGGAGACTGGGAGGAAACAGCTGATGTGTGTGGCTTTACAAGTTCATGGACATTCCCTTTATTATCCTTCTCTAGTTCCATACGAGTGATGGTACACTGAGCAGGGAGGAAGAGAGATGTGATTGTTCTTGTGTTATGTGCCCAACAGCTTGTGAGCTTGATGCCAGCATGTCAACTTCATAAGAAATGGGAGTCTCAGAAAGGCCAATGACTGGTTCAGTGTGCTATACAGGAATGGGTCCAGGCCTAGGCCAACTGTCAACATCTGCCTCACTGCTGTATTAGTTCCTTCACTAGTTGCTGAGACAAAACACTGGCCCAGAAGCAAGTTAAGGGGAGGTTTGAGAGAGCAATCCATCTTTGGTGGCAGAACCGAGAAATGCTGATCAAGTTATGTCCACAGCCAGGAAGCACAGAGGAATGAATTCTGGTACCCCATTTGTTTTCTCCCCTTTCTCCATTTTATTTGGCTTGGGACCTTAGACTATGGGAAGGCTTTGGAGAAACACTTGGGATCTTGACAAGCCTTTTAGAGACACGTGAGTTGGGAAAGGGAGATGTGGTGTCGATTTCAGATGACATCCACATTTAGTTAGATCTGTCTGGAAATGTGCTCACAGACACTCCCACAGATATGTCTCCTAGATGAGTTAAGATCCAGTCAAGTTGCCAGTGATGATTAACCATCACAATTACTAAGCTTATAATCTTCTCATCATGCCATGGGGGCCACTATCGATAAAAAAGTATACCTGTCATTCTCTTGGCTGGACCATGTAGCATCGTAGCAATGGTCCGGGCCCCAGTTATGGGCTCACAGGGCATGTAGCAGCAGATGGGTAGGTAGAGTTGGCTCTTCTTAGTTCTTTGCATCTTCATGACACAGAAGAAAAAGGAGAGATTTGTTTGGCAGGATTCTAAAAGCAATATGATGGTGACGTGACTGCTGGTGGCTGGAGGATCCTTGCCTGTGGATCCATGCACTGCCCTGTGCATGCACCCATCCAGTGTTGTCTGACTAGAGCAACCACAGTGCATTGTGGGCATCTGCAGGCCTGGTGCCCTGCAGGGAAAGAACAACAGACCAGCTCTCAAACTTCTCAGTAAGGACCTGCACATTGTTCTCAGTGCACATGTGACTTCAGAGGGGAGGTAAAAGCAGTAGTGTGTTTGTGGACAGCTATGGGTAAAGCCTCTTATCCCCGAGAGTTGAGAGATGACAAAAGAAAGCCCACATGGCCCAGTATTGCTCATGGCACTTGCTACGTTTATCTGCGTGGCAATCCAAAGGTTGTTCTGTATGAGATAAGAAATAATATAGTAAGCATTTTGTAACTTTCCCTTTGTACTCAGAAAAGTAACTTGTAGGGGAGAGAGTAATAATATATATATATATATATATATGACATATGGTATAGATTAGTAAAATATGTATACTATATGAGCAATAGTCTACATCTATACATAGTATACATCTGCATAAACATAAAAAATACATAGGTTATTATGTTATTTAGCATTCCATCACTATGGCAAAACACCTAAGATAATTGAGGTAAAAGGTAATTCCAGAGGCTTCATTTTGTGGGCACTTGCCGATGTTGTTAGGCCTCTGGCAGCACAGTGCATTATGGCGGGAGTGTTTGGTGAAGGCCTGCCCAGCTGCTTGGTAGCCAGAAAGCAAAGACAGGAACAGAAAGTGTCTGGCAATCCAGTACTTCCTCTTCAGGGTACATTCACAATGGCCTAACTTCCTTACACTAGCCCCTGCCTCCTTCAGCGAACTGAGGACCAACCTCTCCACACAGAGACCTTTGCGAGATACTTCCACATTACAGCCACGGTGTGCCTATTAGCAGCACATATGTGTGAGCAAGTCCGGAGGATTGAGGTAAACGAGAGGGTGTCAGGATATTTGGGGAGACAATGAAGTGAACTTTCTGGGTGTTTGCAAGTTGTTTTGTTTTGGTTTTGTTGTTTGTTTATTTGTCTTGAAATTGCTTTCTAAGCTTAGTCTCTAGACAATCCCTGGATGAAGGATGTACAGCTGGGGTCAGGTAGGGGATGGGGTAGGTTCCAGGATGAGATGTTTACTAAAAAATAAAGTTTTCATGAAAATGCTCAGGGTAGCTCCTGGGTATAGTGAAAAGGATGCTGGGGGCAGTTATTCTGAGCCATGTGGGTAAATCTGGATCAGTCCAGTTGTGGCCTTGTTTCCTCATCTAATAAAGGAGCATGGACGGGGGACTGGAAGAGCTCCTAGCCCCCACGTTTATGTGATTCTGCCCACCTCAGTTATCTGAAACATGTTTTCAAGGACATGCCCTCCTTGGGAATCCCGAAGCATTCTTTTGGAAAGTTGAAGAGATATAAAAATAAATTAAACCCATAAATAATAATAAATAAAAAAATCAGAAATCTTCCTTTGCAAGCAGACTCTTGGTAACTCTTTGCAGTGGCGGTTACAGATGCACAAAAATGGCCATCTTGAAGGAAGTGCACAGGTTTGCTTCCTTGTCTTGGCAGAACCAAGGCTGGTGTGAGCAAAGCCCCTCTGAGCAAAACTTTCAGACCTGGCATCGTTTCCTGTGTAATGACAACCGTATGGATTGGCATCCAACCTGGCTTACTGAATCTGGGGTGGGAGGGGCACGGACAGTGAGTGTGCCAGGGAGAAAGCTTCCTGGGAGCTCCCAATGAGTCAGCCCTGCACTTGGGAAATGAACAGAATAGATTGTTTGCATACTGTGACTCTCATGAGCTAATTCCTGGCTTTGGAGAAGCACTTTGGATCTTGGCAAGCCTTCCGGAGACCTTCGATGTTGATTCCAGACAGACACTCATCTTATTTGCTGACATTTGTTTGAATCTATAAAATACTGGCTTCCATTTTTTTAGTTTGGAGGTGGGATATAATGCTAGTACCTTTCTTATTCACAGCTTCCCTAGTCTAAGTACCCATAGGTTGTTCAACCTGGTTCTGTAGCTACTGCAATACTCTTAGGTTCTAGCATGTTCACACTCAAAGCCTTAACTGGCCGCTGAAAATGTTTGTGGGAGACAAAGGGGGATATGGCCGCCATTTCTATGACCTTGGGAATACACTAGTCCTCTCCCTGTCAGTGTCCTCACTCCTAATGTGGAGCTCTTTCTGTACTCATTGTCTAATGTAACTGGATTTGAACTTAGCTCCATGTTGCTTCTGTTTAAACTGTTATGGTCTACTTGGTAATTTTGAGTACCCCCTTTAAATGAATCTAACAACAAATGACCAGACAATTGTGTTCATCAAGCAAGTGTCTCCAGCTTGTAATTTAGGACATATGAAAACTAAGGACAACCAATGACCTTTGAAGAGTGAAAATTATAGACCGGAAGGAGAGTCCAAGATCAGAACTCCCTAGAAACCAGAGGGTGCTTGGACTCTGGAAAGGCCCTCAGGGTGCAATCAACTAGGTTCCAAGTGACAAGGATCTCTTGTGACTCTGACAGAGCACGTCTATGCTTCTCAATGAGAAGTTTGTAACATCTAATGTAATAAATGACTCAACCACTGTCTCTGACTCAAGATCAACTCTCCCAGGAGGATCTGTTTATGTTTATTTTTTATCCCAGGCAACATCCATCTACCGGCCAACCTGACTGTGAACAAGTCAGGTGCTCACCAATCAGTGTGGCTCAAGAGTGCCGGAAGTAGGTAGAGAACGTGGCATTGGAAGCATGACCACCGTCTCAGTCTGTGCTCCCCAGGAGCATACCCACAGAGTCCTGGGAAAGTAATTTATTGGGAAATGTGGGGAGGAAAATAAATAGAGAAATGCGAGTGTGGTTCCAGAGGGGCAGTAGGGAGAAGCAAGAGGTAACTCTGGATCCTTTCCGGGAAAAGCTCTACGATAGACACTGTCGCATCCTGAGTGGTGCCAGTCGGAGGGAGGCAGCACAGCTGGGGTATTTATGCCCTGGATTCATTTATTTTTGTACACTGTTTGTAGACAGAGGCACAAATCTTCAGGTGATTTCAGCTTCTCTTTGTGCCAGCAGAATAGACTTTGATATTCTGAGACCATCTTCCTTCCTGCTAACACAGGAGCCAACTGTCAAGGGTAACATAGCTTCGGGAGCCCATGCTCCCCCAAAAGGCCCTAAGATCCCAGGGGACAGAAGTTGGAACAGTGACTCTACTAACTACAATTGTGGCTGGATACAGCTAGAGTGGCTTCCTACACCAAGGTCCATGGGTATGGCTGACGGCTAAAGCTGACTAGTGTTCTCTATGTAACCCACGACAATAACAAACTTGGTTGAGGCCTCAGCTCAGGTTGTAGAAAATGAGGTCTGTCTTCATCTCATAGTCTGCAGAAAAGGCTGGCTGAAGCAAACAGAAGTCATCAAAGGCTATAACAGATCAGACACAAGCCAGCATGAACCAGACTCTGGCTGTTTCAAGTTTATAAACAACAGATAGATGATCTTGACAATGCCAGCAAAAGTCAGTTAACTTTCTCACTAAATTGCTGAAAATTGTCATGTCAAGTGCTTTGCAAAAAATGTAGCCTACCTATGTCTTCCTGTTTCAACTTCCCCCACCCCCAGCCCCCAGGAACTCCTAGTAACTTAAAGACCTACAATGCTGGCTGCTTAACCGTAAATTATCAGTTTAGGACTCCTGACCAGTGCTGAACTCCTGAGAGACTGCGTTTCTTTCTGACATCTGTGTCCACACTGAAGCCTACACTGTCTGTGTTTATCTATACCCACCAGTGGGGAAACTCTTCACAGTGAGGCAAATGTTTAATGCCTACTTTAGAGGGGGTATAGACACACACATACATTTACTATCTGCTAAAATTCTATTAATGATCTCGTAGTACATAATTTGTAAGTAATAAAACATCAACATCCCACATTATACATTCCATGCAGTGAATTGATTTTCACAGAATATTCACTCTTAGTAGTTCTTGCTCATGTTACTGGCCAATGTGTAGTTGCAGTTAATGAAGCAAAGAAACATGAACCGGCTGTCATACTCATTCATGGTAACAAAACAGAATGGAGGTGTATTTTGGAATGAACAGGTTTGAGTTGAAGTGAAGTATGTGTGATGTGTGTATGGGATGGTATGAGTGAATTCTCTGCAGAATTGGATAACTCCTTCCAAACACAGGAACCAATTCAATGGCTATAGACAGGAAGTCCTTAGTTTAATGTGTGGTCTCCCATTTTATTCCCTACCTTTAAAGTGGAGAGCAACACAGAGTAGCCTCAAACTTGTGATCGTCTGATCTGAGTCCAAGCACTGTCATTACAGATGTGGGTTCCACTGCTTTCTTGGTGGAGAAAATTTTGCCAAGCCTTGATGAGTGGCCTTTGATTGCACTTCGTACTATAAACATGGTGGTCACAGTCACTTTTGAGCTACCAATGAAAAACCACTGAATTCAGAGTTGGGAGACCATATACCATTAGGCCCTTCCTTCATAGGGACTCAAAAGATCAAAGTAAGTCCACGGATTAAAAAAAAAATCAGAATATGCTGAAATAACCAGGATGTGAGACATTTCAAGTATTCACCATCATTGATGCAATATAATTTGATTTAATAGTAAATTACTTTAATTTAGCCTTTGATAACAATTGTGCCTCACAATCAACTTACAAAAATCCTACAAATTTAGCAAGACCCTGTTCCAAGTCACTCTGGGCCAGTCCCTGCAGTCTGTCCCTGGCTTTCTCTGCCTCGTATGATGCTGAGGGCTAAAAAGTGTTCAGGAACATGGAGTGATGGAGAGTTGGCAATGCCAACTCAGATTCTCTTTGGTGCTCTGTCTCTGTCTTATCAAATTTCCAATGTCCTCCCAAGGGTAGCTGAATACAGACACTAATTTTTGTCCTGAAGATCCTAGTTGTAACTCCTGGATCAGACATAGTACATCTTTTCTCAGAACAGCTGGCGTCTTTCTGTTTGGAGTCACATGCTCATTACAGTTTTTACAGAATCCTAGACAGCAGATCACACACTGACCTTAGAGCCGGAGATCTCTCATAGCTGACACAGCCTCCAACTAATGTTTTGTTTACTTTTAATAGATAATATAAAATACAATCCAATACTATCCACAATCAACATTTACTCCTTTATGACTTTTCCCAACGTTAAAATAAATGACTTCCCTCGCCTTCCTGCGTATCTTACCTTATCTCTTTCAGATTGTTGGGATCTCAGCTATAAGGATGACTCATTCTTTTTTTTTTTTTTTTAGGATGACTCATTCTTGGTTGTTGTCAGTGGTGAGTAATTTATGATACAAGACTATCAGTAAATACCAGAGATTTCTAAGATGAACTCTTAGGGCAGCCCTTGATCATACAAGACCGTCTTCAGGCATGAAGACTGGTTAACCATGTAGCCAAGCTTCTAGCTAGTTGGTGATTACTCCCTTATTACACACCTTGCTTGAGAACTTCAAACCTGGATTTCTTTTCCCCAGAGCTATATTTTTCTATGGAAAAGTGAGAAGCAAGTCCCACTGTAAGCCCCTACCGAGGTCTGTGCAGTTCTCACCGTGTTGCTGTACAAGGACTTCTGAACTATCTGTTTTGAGGCAAGAATGTCAACAGAGTGTCTGGTCAATTCTCTTCTCTTTGAGGTGATTAACTTTGCCATTAACTTTGTTTCTAGCTCACCTAGGGGTGAACTGAGGTTTATCCCATAATATAGTGCCAGTGAGTGCCAAAGGAGATTCTGGTCTTTCTCCCTCACTGTTAGCCAAGCATGTGATGCTGAGGGTAACAAGCAGGATGTACGTGGGGAGTGTACAGCATCGGATACAGAGGAAACACCACAGGTTTGGAGTTACGTGGTCCCAGGTTAGATTCCAGCTCAGCCATCTAATGTGATTTTGGCTAACTTACCAGACCTGTAAATCCATGTTATGGGTCATCATGAAAAGTGCAGGTAACATGGTGTGCATAGAGCTGGAGCAATGAGTAAGGCTGGGAGAACACTGTCTCTGTCCTCATGAGACCCGGTGTAATGGGAAAGAAAGTGTGAGCATAAACGAACGATCAGTAGACGATGACAGGTGCTGTGTGAGCTCATTACTTTCCACTTGACTGGAAGCAAAACTGTAAGAGCATGTCATTCCAAATTCTTGTGTCTGCTAACCACAGTCCATGCTCTTGGCTGCGTTTACAGACTTGCGCTCTCTAAAACTACCTTCAATAGGGTGTGCCCTGCAATAACATGCTATGAAAAAGTCCACCCAATCGAAAAAGCTGACTGCAGCACACACCTTACAAATAGCCTAGTAACATAAGCAAACAAGCAGTGACTGCCGATGCCATCTTAGCCTTGTTGGGAATGATAAAAATTCTCACTGGATGCCTCCAGTCAAGTTTCTTGCCTGATCCTCCACGAAGCTCTTCTCTGTGACAGTTAGTATTCCATTCTGCATTTTAAACCCACTTTGATCTTCTAGGCAAGTTATAGATTGAAATTACTATTTATGAAAAGTATAGCTTTCCAATTCAGAACTCATGGGAAATAACACCTCAGATATTGATGGTATGAATTTGAATAAAATTCCTCAAATTTGTTTCTGGGAGATTTATTTCTGAGAATGGTGACAATGAGCACATTTTGAGAACTCGTACTTTTCTAAAGTACACATGGCAAATGTTTCTTTTGTCTCTTCCAAAGTGTAAATGTTTCCAATTTCCTTTCATGTAGAGCAACAACATATAAGTAGGAACTAAGATGG
>JADRCC010570387.1:7193-24015 GCA_019843855.1 Hylomyscus alleni | reverse complement strand
GGCACTCGCAGGGACCGTGCACAATCAAGGAACCTGCCTATTGGAACACAGTACCCCAGAGCCGGGCTGCCCTGCCGATCCCTGAAACCCTGGCCAAGAAGCATATCAGGTTTTTGTCTTTCCAGGGAAAATCATGGTTCCTTAAAACAGCCTCACAAGGTGGCAAGACCCATTTCAAAAACAAATGCAGGGTAGAATTTCCCTTGGTTCCCATATGAAAATGCTTGTTTTCACTTTCCAGTCGCAAAATGGCTAAAAAGCGGGGTAATTGGATTTGGCAGTTTTCACAAATAAAATCACCCAAATAACTGCATTACTACTACTTCTTCTTCTTTTTAAGCAGGAAAAAAAAATGTTGGTCCAATTTTTCATTATAAACGCAAACTAGGAAAACAAACTAAACTTACTATATTCTTCAACTTAGAAGAAGCTATGCTTTTTTATATGCTTCTGCTTTGAAGAGAATTGACTGTAGAAATATGAACAATGAATATAATTTTACATTGGCCACAATTAGCATTCTTAGAATATTAACATCCCACCTTTACTACATAATGTTTAGGATATAAATATTTACATAAAATGTATTGTCTTTTCTGCTGTCTATGAAAAGGCTGCTATATTGTTATGGATGTAACATGTGGGCTGTATATAAACCTTTCTTAACTGTATTGCATGCAACTTTTCAGGGGTCTGCTATTTCAGAGTAGTCAAAGAAATAGCATACATCAGGGCACACTGGTAATTCCAGCTCTCAATAAGGGCAGGCAGAAGAACACGAAATTCAAGGTCATCCATAGCTTGCTGCTAATTACATACCAGCAGAGTTGGTGGGAGACCCTGTCTCTAAACAATGGATACAGGGGCTAGAGAGATGGCTCAGTGATTAAGAGCACTTGTTGCTCTTCCAGATGACCTGGGTTTGATTCCAAGCAACCACACAGTGACTCGAATCCATCTGTAACTCTAGCTCCAGGGAATATTATGTCCCTCTGACCTCTATGGTACCAGGCAGGCATGTGAGGCACATATATGCGTGCAGATAAAACTCGCATATATGTGAAGATAAAGTAAATATTTTAAATATAAACTAAAATATAACAACAACAAACAAAACTTCTGAGAATTCCTGTTTGAATAAACCTTAAGTGAAATATACAACTATATTGTCCAACAGTTTCTTTCTCTGGGCTCAAGACATGATTTTTTTTCTTAATTAATTATTTTCTTTATTTACCTGTCATATGATTGCTCCTTTCTCGGCTTCCCCTCCAAAAAAAAAAAAAAAAAGAAAAGAAAAAACCCTGTTCCCTCCCCTTACTCACCAACCCACCCTCTCCTGCTTCCTGGCTCTGGCATTCCCCTACACTGGGGCATAGAGCCTTCACAGGACCAAGGGCCTCTCCTCCCACTGATGACCGACTAGGCCATCCTCTACTATGCATATGCTTGCTGCTGGAGCCATTAGTCCTACCATGTGTATTCTTTGGTTGGTGGTTTAGTCCCTGGGAGCTGTGATGGTACTAGTTAGTTCATATTGTTGCTCGTCGTCCTATGGGGCTGCAAACCCTTCAGCTCCTTGTATACTTTCTCGAGCTCCTTCACTAGGGATCCTGTACTTAGTCTAATGGATGGCTGTGAGCCTCTACTTCTGTATTAGTGAGGTACTGTCAAAGCCTCTCAGGAGAGAGCTATACCAGGCTCCTGTCAGTCAACACTTGCTGGCATCTACAATAGTGTCTGTATTTGATGACTGAATGTGGGAAGGATTTCTAGGTGGAGCAGTCTCTAGATTGTCCTTCCTTCAGTCTCTGCTCCATAGTTTGTCTCTGCAACTCCTTCCATGGGTATTTTGTTCCCCATTTTAAGAAGGAACGAAGTATCCACACTTTGGTCTTTCTTCTTGAGTTTCTTGTGGTTTGTGGATTTTATTTTGGGTATTCAGAGCTTCTGAATTAGTATCCACTTATCAGAGAGTGCATATCATGTGTGTTTTTTTTGTGATTGGGTTACCTCACTCAGGATGGTATTCTCCAGATCCATCCATTTCCCTAAGAATTTCATAAATTCATTGTTTTTAATAGCAGAGTAGTACTCCATTGTGTAGATGTACCATATTTTCTGTATCCATTCCTCTGTTGAGGGACATCTGGGTTGTTTCCAGTTTCTGACTATTATAAACAAGGCTGCTATGAACAAAGTGGAACATGTGTCCTTATTACATGTTGGAGCATCTTCTGGGTATATGCACAGGAGTGGTATAGCTGGGTCCAATTTCCTGAGGAATGGCCAAACTGATTTCCAGAGTGGTTGTACCAGCTTGCAATCCCACCAGCAATGAAGGAGTGTTCCTCTTTCTCCACAACCTGTCCAGGATCTGCTGTCACTTGAGTTTTTTATCTTAGTCATTCTGACTGGTGTAAGGTGGAATCTCAGGGTTGTTTTGATTTGCATTTCCCTGATGACTAAGGATGTTGAACATTTATTTAGGTGCTTCTCAGTCATTCAGTATTCCTCAGTTGAGAATTCTTTGTTTAGCTCTGTACCCCATTTTTAATAGGGTTATTTTGTTCTCTGAAGTCTAACTTTTTGAGTTCTTTGTATACATTGGATATTAGCCCTCTATCAGATATAGGATTGGTAAAGATCTTTTCCCAATCTGTTGGTTGCCGTTTTGTCCTATTGACAGTGTTCTTTGCCTTACAGAAGCTTTGTAATTTTATGAGGTCTCATTTGTCAATTCTTGATCTTAGAGCATAAGCTATTGGTCTTCTCTTCAGGAAAATTTCCCCTGTGCCCATGTGCTTGAGGCTCTTCCTCACTTAAGTGACCCCAAAAATTCCACCAGAGAACTCCTAAACCTGAGAAACAACTTCAGCAAAGTAGCTGGATATAAAATTAACTCAAGCAAATCAGTGACCTTCCTCTACACAAAGGATAAAAAAGCTGAGAAAGAAATTAGGGAAACAACACCCTTCACAATAGTCACAAATAATATAAAATACCTTGGTGTGACTCTAACTAAGCAAGTAAAAGATCTGTATGACAAGAACTTCAAGTCTCTGAAGAAGGAAATTGAAGAAGATCTCAGAAAATGGAAAGATCTCCCACGCTCATGGATTGGCAGGATTAATATACTAAAAATGGTCATCTTGACAAAAGCAATCTACAGATTCAATGCAATCTCCATCAAAATTCCAACTCAATTCTTCACAGACTTGGAAAGAGCAATTTGCAAACTCATCTGGAATAACAAAAAACCTAGGATAGCAAAAACTATTTTCAGCAATAAAAGAATCTCTGGTGGAATCACCATTTTGGACTTAAACTGTACTACCAAGCAATTGTGTTAAAAAACAAAACAAAACAAAACTGCATGATATTGGTACAGTGACAGGAAGGTGGATCAATGGAATAGAATTGAAGTCCCACACACCTATGATCACTTGATCTTTAACAAAGGAGCTAAAACAATCCAGTGGGAAAAAAGACAGCATTTTCAATAAATGTTGCTGGCTCAACTGGCAGTTAGCATATAGAAGAATGCAAATTGATCCATCCCTATCTCCTTGTACAAATCTCAAGTCCAAGTGGATCAAGGACCTCCACATAAAACCAGATACACTGAAACTAATAGACATGATTCTTATTGTTTATTTTTAATTGTGTGTGAGGGTGCAGGTACCAAGAGGGGTCAGCAGGGAGTGCTGATTCCTCTTAGACTGGACTAAAGGTGGGTGTAAGTTACCAGGCACAGGTGAAGAGAACCAGACTTGGGTCCTCTGCCAGCAGTTAAGACGACACACAACATTAACTGTTGTACCATCTCTCCAGACATGATTGTCGACATAGGAAATCCAAATACAATTGATCGTGTAGTGTACATCTCTGTATTTTTTTTTTTTTCGAGACAGGGTTTCTCTGTCCCTGGCTGTCCTGGAGCTAGACCAGGCTGGCCTCGAACTCAGAAATCTGCTTGCCTCTGCCTCCCGAGTGCTGGGATTAAAGACATGCGCCACCACTGCCCGGCAATACATCTGTGTATTAAGCCCTTTTTAGCCTGCATTAAAGCTCCAGAGATTTAGTCCATTGCTATCAGTGTAGAGCATGGTGTCTTGGAGATGGGCATGATTCCGAATAAGTAGCTAAGAGTTCTACATCTGGATCTGCAGCTAGCAGGACAACAAAGAGCAGTGGGCTTGTCTTGAGCTTCTGAAAACTCTAAAGCCTATACCCAGTCACACACTTCCTCCAATAATGCCATACCTACTCCAACAAGGCCACACCTCTTAATCCTTTTCAAGTAATGCCATTCCCTGATAACTAACCATTCAAATATATGAGCCTATGGGGGGGGTCATAATTATTCAAATCATCATGTGTTATACAATAAATGAATATACTCATTTAAGATGGTTTTATTAGTGCCTCCAAAAAGGCTATGCCACTTAGAAATCATGGTTGTTTCACTTGCTCTTGATATTATCTTACTTACATCCATTTCATATTCATTGCATTATCAAGAGTTCAAGAAAGTGCTCACTAATAGTAACAAAGCATTTTGTCTTATCTTTATTTCAATAAGAATGGCTCTATCTGCCGGGCAGTGATGGCACACACCTTTAATCACAGCACTTGGGAGGCAGAGGCAGGTGGATTTCTGAGTTCGAGGCCAGTCTGGTCTCCAGAGTGAGTTCCAGGACAGCCAGGGCTACAACAGAGAAACCCTGTCTTGAAAACAAACAAACAAACAAACAACAAAAAAAGAATGGCTCCATGTGCTTGTCATTTCTGAGTCTGTGTTGCTCCTCAGGTGAAAATAATCTCCCATTCCTTCTAATATTGTGGGGAAATATTTCAATCAGAGATGGATGCTAACCATCTTCCTCTGCCATTGTGACATCTCCAGTGTGACACTTCCGTGCTGGTTCCTGTCTTAGATGCTGACTGATTGAGTTAATAGATACTTAACACTCATCTGTGAATTCTGTGGTGAAGCCTGCTTAACTGTGCTGTAGGATGATTTTGATGGACAGTCCTATTCAGTTTGGAAATACTTCACTGACAACCATTTAAATTGATGTTCTTTCTTAAGGACAGCCATTCTGTGGTTTTCATTTTTAGACAGGCACCATCAGGTTTTATATTGTGTTGCACACCTTTCTGAAAACAGTGCAGAGTTTCACATCCTTTCATGTGACCAGGATGAGATGAAGAACTCGGGAACATCATTCCTCAAGGGCTGTACCCATCTCTGAGCTGTGAGATTCTGAGCAGCCTGTACTCACCTCAGCACCCACCAGGGCCTCTCACCATTGCGTTCAGCTGCTACACTTGCTGTCATTCCTCCTCCTCCTCTTTCTCAAACTTAAACTCTGCCACACACTGTTTTTTGCTGTTGTTTTCAGCTTCCAAAAGGAGTTTGTTTCCTCTTTTCCACCGGTCTTTGTTTTCTACCTCATTCCAGTTAGCTTTTATTAACTTGAATGCATTCATTAAGTTCTTTCTCTGAGTGTTGCCATTCTGATTTGTTTTGTTTTGTTTTAAAAGTGTCTAAGTGCTTTCCTAAGTTGCTTGTTGTCTTTCTCTTTTTTTTTTCTACTGAGCCTTCCTGCTTATTCCACTGAATGCCTTCCTGAGTAGCCCATTGGTCCATAGAATTTGTCTGAGGGAAGTGTCTGCTCCTGGCTTCTATGTGGCTGCACTTGCCTGTTTCACCCTGCTTTCAGCCGATTGTGATTTAGATCATTGGGAATATCATTGGGAGTTATTTTCTCATAGCTTGGTCGACTTAAACACACTTGTCTCACTTGAACTGATCCCACCACGCTGATCTGACTGAAGCTTTGTTCCCCCAGGTATTCCACGACTCTGGCATCTGCAACATCAGGCAAACAATCATCCAGGCTTTACTTTCAGAGCTTCACATAATGGCCTCCCTGGACCTCCATGCAGGGTCGGTCACCCTGACACCTGCCTGACCTCAGTCATGTGTCTTTCCTTAGCCTCAGAGGGAGATTTTATAAGTCATATTTTTGTATCGTTGACTCTAAAGCTGCCAAGCTTGGTGAGACTGGCTTGGCCACCCTGTTCAGTTATATTTGCACCAGCTTCCTGTCGGTAAAGGTTTCCTCTGCTGTCTAAGCTTTTCTTTAATTCCTTTTCACAAGTTGGGAACTTAGCTGTATGGATCTGAGGTCGCCACTTTCTTTATTCCACTTGGCATGAGGCACTGTTGCTGTGGTTGTTGTTTTCTTTAATCTTTTTAGCCTCCTTGAGCAATGGTCTTTACTCTGTTACACTTTCTGCTACTTCTTTTCTCCTCAAGCCATATATTTTTTTATTTCTTTGTCCATCTTGCTCCTTTTCATTATAGATTTGCATGAGAATGGCCACTGATAACCACATGGTAGAATCAAAAATAGGCCATGTTTAAATCCCCTCTACCAAAGTCGTTAATCTAAAACTTTTAATTTAGTCTCAGGCAGATTTTTAAAACAAAGACAAAAAGCAATCACATTCTTTGCCCAAATTTAAAAATAAATATCTCTAGGCCACCTACTAATAATATTTCTCCTCCCCTTTGAAACTTCTTAGGCTGCATGGTCATATTTACATTGCTCTCTGCAACAGTCTTTCATGTTCCTACTAGTATGGACTATATTAATCCCCACTTAAAGTGTTCAACCACTTTTCTAGTTCAACGTCTTCTATATTCTTCCAACAAGCAACATGGACAGGCACTGTTCTAGTGCTATAAAGAGACACCATGGCAAAGGCAACTCCTGTAAAAGAAAGCATTTAATTGGAGCCTGCTCACAGTTTCAGAGGTTAGTCCATTATTATCATAGCAGGGAGCATGGCAGCACACACACACACACACACACACACACACACACACACACACACACACATAGACATGGTGCTCAAGAAGTAGCTGAGGATTCTACAACCTGATCTGTAGACAGAAAGAAATAGAATGAGTCTAGGATGGACTTTTGAAACTTTGAAGCCCACTGTCAGAGGCACACTTCCTTCAGTATGGCCACATTTCTTAATCCTTCTCGAGTGGTGCTCTGCCCTGGTACTAAGTACTCAACTATATGCCTATAGAGGCCATTCTTATTCAAACCACCACAATTAGCCTAGCTGCTGGTGACCATAGGTGAATATAATAATGTCAAGTCCATTAATTCAAGATGGCTGTGTAGCAACCTGATCCAGAAATGAAATTGGTAGTTGTGAGTGACTGACGTTTTCTTATTGATCCATGAGTCCATGCTAAAACCTTTCCACAAACATCACTATAAACTCAAGGTTGTTGAAGGTCCCCTTGGCTTAGATCTCCATTCCAACCCAAGTGAATATTTCAGTGGCCATCACGTTAAATTAAACATCACACACTAAAATTTAGTCGACTTATTTTATAACTTTTTATTTCTGTGACAACTTTAAACTCACAACCAAATTACTGGCACAATGAGTAAATGAAAGAGAAGTGTAAAATTAGGATTATAAAGTAAGCAAGACTTCAGATGAATTGGTTCTTGCATGATAAACGTAAAGTCACTCACTTAAATTCAGTTAATTTTAATATACTTGGAACAAAAAAATAAAAACAAGGCAAGATTATAATATGTTTTTCTTATGGAAGGGTTGGCAGCATGCCAAGCTTTTGTAAGGAAAAGAGAGCCGTGAGGACAAAGCATTCCGTATACCAGAGACAGACTAGAACTGAGAGGAAAGGAAGCCCCAGCCTGAGCTGCTTATCTATGGAGTGGAAAATAATTAGAACGGGAAGATTCTTCTGGGTTACTGACGTGGTTGAGTCCCTACAAAAAGCCACAACTATCTGAAGCCTACTACAAAAAGTTCTCAATTTAAATGTCTAATTTGTAGGGAAACCAAATTTGGTTCCCATCTTTCTTCGTGCTTTTTGTAGTACAAAAACTGAAGCAGCAAATTAGGAAATCTTTGAATTAATGACAGCTGAGGATTAAAAAAGAATACATGGAACTCTGATCACAGAGGATTATTATGTGCCTGCAAAAATAGATACTGAAAATTGCCGTAAAGCCACCATGCATGACTTGTGTGTCTGTTGGTGCTGTGCGCACTCGTGCTAGATGGTGTTTTGGTGAAGCTGACTCACTGCAAATACTATCAGAAGATACTTTAAGGGTGTTTTACATGAATGTGTATTATTTTGAACATCATAAAGATTAGTATGAAAGAGAAAAATAGATCTAGGTTTGTAGTTCATCAACTGGATACTTGCTTAGGAGGTGTGAAGTTCTGGGTTTAACCCCTAGTATGAGAAGATAGAAAGAAAATCCCACTAAAATATCGCAAAGGAGTGAGGGACATGTCAGATAGAATAACAATCGTCAACAGAACACACAGAAAATGAAACAAAACATCTGTGCTCAACTCTTGGACATTTCTTTATCCAACAAACATTTTCTAGTGCCGTTCTCTGCCAGGCAGAGTTCTAAGGTCTAGAAATATGAATTCATTTACGTTGAGAGCTTGGGAGAGGAACAGACAATGAAGTCCTAGAATGTATAGGAAGGAGGTAAGTTCTGTCAGGGAGAGGGGGTTGATAGAAGCAGAAGGCTAGCAAAGGATTTGATTTGTCCATTCCCTCAGCACTGCCTGTGGCATAGAGGTTAGTCCTTCATTTGGTTCCTGTGTCAGCACCTGTGCCACAAACAGGTTTCCTATGCTGGTCTCAGTGAGCATCACCAGAGGCCAACAAAGCACAGACACAACACTCCTAACTTAGGATTGAATTAAACCTTTCTTGTATCAGTTTCCTGAAACTGTGGTTTTGCCTTCCTGCTAGTCTTTCATTCATTCTAGTATCTCTACTTTGATGATTTGTGAAGAATCAATTCACCCCACTTGTAGGAGCTTTGCTTGGGCATCAGAAAGGTCAAAAACGGCTTAGGCTAGCACCAGCTGAATTTCTATCCCTTGATCATGGTGTTTTGCTCAGGAATGTCTAGCCAAGAGATAGAGGAAGTACTTTAGGGACGTTGGGTGTGTTCAGTCGAGGTAAGTCTGCACCAACCTCATCAGTGAATCAGCAAATCCCCCTTCCTTCTGAAATAGCTTATCCATCTCCTTGCTTAGTAGGCACTTGGGAAACATCTACAGAATAGGAGAGACAAAAAAAAATAGGTGGTAAGTGTTGGGGAATCACTAAGAAAGACTTGGGGAATGGACACGATGAACATGTCCCTAAGCCATGGAGGCTACAAACCACCTCAGGCAGAAAGAACAAACAACGCAACAAAACTGTGGAGGAGAGGGGGTGACTTCAGGTGTTCATGTGGAAAGCAAGAGAGGAAAGAAATGTGAAGTGGGATAAGAAAAGTAACACTTGCCATGAGTCTGACTTCTCAAATAAATGGAATGCATACAAAAAAAAAAAAGATAAAACTGAGCCAAAGTCAACACAAATCAATGTTAGGACCATGTTTGACAGCAGCTTTATGAGTCAACCCCACAGAAATACAATCACATAGATGTGTGCACAAGGCCAGAGGACTCTGCTGAGCCTGTTCTGATAGCACTGTCTGCCTGGCTTGGTCACTATGAAGTCTTCCACCTGCCTGGCCTCCCGACACCAGTTTGTGAGTCAATAATTACACCATTGTCCTTACTAATCCTTTCCCTTTCTGGGAGTAATGTGCTTGTGGACAGACTTTGCAGTGTCCTCCTCACAACAGTTTGAGGGATAATGTGTATACATGGCGAAGAGGTGTGCTATGAAAACTGATGGGTTCTGACAGAGGAAGAAAATATTCAGAGAAGAAAACACCCAAAGTTTCACACCATGTTCTTAAAGACAAACTCTGAAGTTCTCAGCTGTGGAGGATTCCTGTCCTGTCCTGCTAGTGCACCAAGAGTACCAGAGCAAGACCAGGACAGCCCACCCCTCAGAACTATCTGCAGTCAACTCCATGGTTTTAGCCAGTTGTCACATCTGCTTGCTTGATTGATTATAGTTCCCTCTTTTTAAACTTGTGAATTTGGCTAAAAGATAGGTGAAATTGATGAAGCAGATAAAATGGCTTCCTTAAAAATAGTGGAAGAGAAATACAGAACCAACTTAGGCATCCACTAAAAAAAAAAATGTGGTATATAAACACAATGGTTTATCATTCATCCACGAACAGAAATTGAATTCTGAGGTTTGCAGGACCATAAACAAACCTCAAGGACATTGAGTTAAGTGAAACAAGCCAGGAAGAGAGAGACAAGTTCTCACTTCTACGTGAAAACTACAAAGCTGATAACAGAAGTGGAGAGGGCCACACTGGTTACCAAAGCAATGAGAGGATGCTAGAGAGAGCCTGGGGGAAAAAGACAGTTATGAGGTACAGGGGTACAGTAAGGTAAGAGAAGTAACTTCTAACATTCTATTGTACATAGAATAAGTATGACCAACAGCATTAGGTGTATATTTCAAAGCAACTAGAAGGCAGGATTTTGAATACTACCTGTGCAGAGATATAAAGACTGAGGGGAAGACTGTCTACTAATTAGCCTGATGTGATCTCTGGAATTTGTATATGTGTACTGAGGGGTCAGAATGCAGCCTTACATATGTACAGCTGCTATGTGTCAAATAAAATTAAAATATCTTAAAAAGTGAAGTCACCACATGACAAAAGTTGAGTATATTATTCTCAACACCAGAAATTTGATCTAATGGTCAGATAGCTTAGACTAACTCTAGGTACTAATCTAGCAATACATGTGTTCCCCAATGTGAGGAGTAGCTTAGCCATAATCACATGCATTTGGAAGACACTGAGTTACACAAAGTTAAACGGCCCATGTTCAGCAGCTAAAATCCTCCCCAGCCCCATTCCCCGCCCCCCCCGGAGAATTCAGAAAGGGATGCTGACCCAGCTATACTCTTCAGTGCTGCGCCAGAAATTCCAGTAAGATCTACAGGAGAAGGAAAGGAAATAAAGGGAGCCAGAGAGGAAAGGAAGAGGTAATTCTGTGCCTTTTCAGTGGCTACATGATTCTGTATATAAAAATTCACAAAATCTAGAAGACAATTATTAGAGCTAACAAATTCAGCAAGGTTCCGGAGCACAGGATCAATACACAAGACAGTTATGTTTTCATACAATAGCAACAAACAGTCTGTATAAGAAATTAAGACAGCAATTTCATTTGTAGTAAGTCACTAGAGAAGTGAAACTCTAAGGAAGAAACAGAAATAGGAAGTGAATACCCTGTCCCTAAAAGAAATTTAGCGCTACAGAAAGAATTTAAATATCTGAATAAGTGTGACAGCTTGTGCCATCAATAAGAGATTTAACAGTGGCAGGATGCCAGTAACACTTGAAGCATCCTATGATTTGGTGATTACCCCCAAATCCCTATCAGAACAACAATTTCTTCCCAAAAGTCAAAAACCTTATCCTCTTATTCATATGGAACTGGCAAGGCTCCTGAGTACTGAACACAAGCTGAGGAGAGAATAGTAAAGTTGGAGGAGAAGCATGCCTTGACTTCTAAACTTACTACAAAGCTATAGTGATTGACACATGTGCACCAACCCAATGGAATATAGCAGCCAAAAGTGAACTCTCATACATGTCAATTGATTTTCCCCGGAAGTACCAAGATAATTAATAGCGAAAAGGCCCTTTTACCACTGTGAGACCAGAAAGTCTGAATATCCACGTGCAAAGTGGAGGACTGCATGTATATTCACAACATCTGAAGATTACCTAGGGACTCACAAAATGGATCTGTGGGAAAACATTGGGCTTATTGCCCAAGTCTAGAGACCTGAGTTTGATCCTCCAGAACCCATATAAAGTTAGAAGGAAAGAATCACTTCCACAGAGGAGACCTTTGGCCTTTGGTGAGCATCATGATATACCTGTTCACAGCTCTTTAAGAATTTATACATGCTTTTAAAATATATCAAAGGCTGGAACTGTGAAACACTAAAAAGAAAAAAACTAATAAGAACTTCACAGATTTGACACACAAGAATTCTACTCCTCTATGGAAATGCCTGGGTTTTTAATATATGACTATAATAAGGATGCCCTGTGCAAACATGCTTACTGACATAAGCCATTCAAAGAAGGACAGATATAATTCCACTGATGAGAATCTATAACAGAAGATAATGTAGCAACCAGGAGAACAGAGAATACCAACTGTGGAGAAGACAGAGGAGCAGAGTGTTGGTAGACACAGTGTCAGACAATGAAAAGGACCTGGATGATGATTATACAACATTGTGAGCGCACCGGGATTAGGAACCACACTCTAATGAAGGGCTAGCATGATCAATACTATGCTATGCATGGTTATAATTTTTAAGCACAGTAAACCCTTCAAAATATGTTCTTTTTCTTACAGACTTTTAAAGAAATATCAAAATGACTAACTATAAGATACAGCTCTTCTTTAGCAGAAAAATTTCAAGTGGATTCACTGTAGCATGCCCTGGGAAATGTTGATTGTCTATGACAAATCCCTAGAGCAGTGTGCTAACTTGGAACTTGGATCATGAGAAAGGTGTTCAATCTCTCACAAAAACAGTAACACTAATTGAAACTATAATAAGAGGCAAACTTTAACAACCAAATTGACAAATACCAAAAGTAAAAGAATACACTGTGTTGTCAGGCTGTGGGCATAGGCATGTTCCTGTGCAATATTTGGAACATAAACTGGTAAACATTTCAAGGAAGACAATATGGCAATATGCATCCAAATGCAAGTGCATATTCTCTTTGGTTTTTTAATTGCTGCTTTTTTCCCCAAGAGTTTCCTCTATAAAAGGCTGGCCTCAGTTTTGCTGTGTACAGAGATGACCTTAACTTTTGATTCTCATGCTTCCACCTCCAGAGTGTTGTGAGAAGTAGCCACATCCTTTTTATGTGGTTTTGGGGTCCCTGAACTCAAGGCTCCCTGAATGCTAGGCACTGGATCAACTGAGCCATATCTTCAGCTCCACACATCCTATATAATCAATCAATATGATCCTAAGAATTTCAAGATTTTAAGCATTTGCAGATGGGGAAATAATATACATATAAAGTTACTCTCTGCTCTTTGTTTTGTAGTAAAAAAAAATGAAAATGACCTAAGTACTCATAAGTATGCATAAATTTTAGAATATTTATACAATGATACATTATGCCACATAGAAAAATAGAAAAATGCAATCCATTGTTGGCAACTGGGTTCAGTTTCTGTGAGACCTTATGTGCTATTAAGAACTAAAATAACTGGATTTAGAAAAGAAAACAGTTAAAGACAACAGGAGGCACCAATGAAGGCTGATGTAAGAGGAGGGGAGAGAACAGGTGACTCTAGTCAGTTGCAAGTTTGCAAATGGAAAGAAACAGAGGAAAGAAGTGGTGAGGGCTGAGACTCAGGTGCAGGGGGCACCTCCACCAGGCCCCAGAGGTGGCGAGGAGAAGAAGGAATCCAAATGTGAGTCTCCTGCTTTCATTTCATGTTGTAGTTCATTATTTGAAGGTGCTAAGCTGTGCACAGTACTCAGTTATGGAACATACTAAAAACAAAACTGTCTTACACACAAGTACACACACATATCTATAGTTAGAATCATAGAAAGGAGACAAAATATTTAAGGTTCAAAAAAATTATGGTTGAAAATTTTCCAAGATTTATAAAAAGTGTTAAATCACTATAAATTCCAGCCAGGACAAATAGAAGCCATTCTAAGTAAAAATCATGTTGTCTTTAATACAATTAATCTCAACACAAATTAAAACTCATTAAAACAGTCTTTGAAAATGAACATAGCACCTGTGAAAGAAAAAAAATAAAGATTGATATAGGACTTTTGAAAAGAAATATGAGTGATAAAAGACAATATTTAATAAAGATATTTACCCAACTAGAATTCTTCACTTAGAAAAAAAATATTTTTTAAATTGAGTCTGAATAAAATAGGAAAAAAAACAACCTTCTAAACTTCCAGAAGAAATTGTTCCCTGAATTTCAAGATAAAGCAAATAGTAATAAAAATTCATTAACTAAAGAGAATAGAATACCAGTCAGGGAAAAGTGCAGGGAGACAAAGAGCAATGCCGTGACTGTGTGTGCTGTGGCTAATCAAGACAGCACTACACAATAATGAGAGGATTTGCAAGGTGGGGCAATGATATCAGAAAGGCTTGGGATAGGGAAACAGTTAGGGCTGTGTCCTTTGAATTTCCCATTGTGTCTTAGATGTGATAAAAATTCACTTATTATTGATAAATATAGATAATGCATGGCCATCTCTAGGAAAATTATGAAAACATGAGCACACAAACAAGCTAATGGAAAATAAAAATGAAAATTAACAATCACTTCAAAATCAAGGAACAAAAAACAGAAGAGAAAGATCATTTGAAAGTTTTACATTGTTAGTATTTATAATTACATATTTATATAGTCAAAATTTCTAATTAAAACAGATGTTTTAGTACTAGATAATAAAGATAACACCTATGTGATACCTAAGAGAAACATGCTAAAAATATAAATGCATAATAGAACTTAAAATGATTTTAGACTAGACTGGTAATGAAATATATCAAATCTTAGAGAATGCAACTACAGTCACAATTACAAAAATTCAGTGCCTTAGATGTACATTTTGGAATTTTTTTAAAAAAATTCTTAGAAATAAATAAGTCAACTGATGACCTCGATAAAATTTAGAAAAACAGAATCAAGAGGAAGTAAGAGCAATAGGAGCCTGATAATGAATCAGAAGGAACAATAAAATCAAAAAGGCAAAAATCTTAATAAAATTGTTAAGTTCCTAGTGACTCTACTTTTACAAAAAAAGAGGCAAATAATAGGTAAAAAATAACTAGAAATAAAGAAAAAACTGACATTATAGATCATATGGGCTTTAATACAGAAGGTATTATGAACATAATTAGATAATTCTATAATTAAAAGGTACTATGAGCAATTGAATAGCAACAGATTTGAAGATGTCAATGAAATGAAAAATTGTTAGAAATGTTTTAGTAAAACAAAATTTACTAAAGCTGACACAAGAAGACATGAAAAATTATATGTGTATCTATGTGTGTGTCATATATACATATATGTGACAAATAATTTTCTTATCAAAAAGGTATCCAGATCAATAAAAAAGTCTAGGTAAATTTCTACCAAATACTTAAGGGAAAAATGTCAATGTATTATATACAATTTCAGAAACAAAGCAAAAAAAACCACATTTCAATAGCTATTTCAATAGACTGCCACAATATACTGAACCTTAACAACCTACTACAAGAAAGAAAAAGTACCACAGTATGTCCTACAGTTTTCATCTGCCTTTTCTTTATAATGTAGCTGTAAAATGTCCCACAAATATAAAATCCAAACTCTAGTATAATATAAATTAGCAATTGAATCCAGCATCCAAGAGAATTTTATTCTAAGGAAGTGTAATATGGATGTATTAACATCTCTCAAAGGTTCATGTGACAAAAGACAGCTCCCCAGGGTGATGTTTCTGAGAAGCATGGAGCCAAGTCCTGAGGAATCAAGCAAGCCTAGGGTTTGCAGATCTTCTTGGGAAACCAGAAACCCTTGTAGTATGGTTGACCAACCAACACAAGAGCAAACTGCAGAACTCAAAGGAGCCTTTTTGCTATTTGACAAAAATAATGATTGAGTTGTGACAAGAAAGAAATCAGGTCCTGTACTGGGGTCTCCCAGGCAGAATTCCACAAAAGCCAAGTTGAAGGGCATGATTGCCAAAGTCCATGATGATGTAACTGCACAAGTGACTTCTCTGGATTTTTGATAATGACATCAAGAATGCTGGAAGTCACAGACAATGAAAAGGACATGGTCCATGTAGTCAGGAAAGACAGAAGTGGCTGAGCAAGTGCAGCAGAGCTTTTCTGTGTGATATCAAAGCTGAGAGAGAACTTAGTAGATGAAGAAGCTGCTGAAATGGCTAGGAAAGCAGACACTGAGGGTGCTTGTCAAGCCAACTGTAGAAAGAAGAAGAGCAACAGGAAGACACCAACTCACGGGTTGGATTTCTTGTACATAAGTTTTCATCTGCCTTTTCTTTATAATGTAGCTGTAAAATGTTTCTCCTACTGTCAAACAATATGCATGGGTAGCTATTTGAACTTGATCTCTCCATGTTTTCTCTCCTTATTTGATGGAAATAAATCCTTATTTTAGAAAAGGATCCAGTAGCATGTTGCTTGTGGCCTAGTTGGATATATCTAAACCCTTTTGTTCAACTAAACTTAGACTGAGCTGGTCCAATGAAGAAAAATCTTGGTTTTGGTTTTGAGGTAGTTTTGGAAAGCCAACAGAATGCTGTTGAACTGTGACAATCAACAATGTGTTCTTAAAAGTTAACATCTACAGGGCGAGTGTGTTACCCAGGAACCCATGAGCTGTTTTTTGCCCTGCTGGTCTTCTACCATAAGTATTTGTCTTTTGTTGCATTGTTTTAAACTTTGTGTAGCCACTAAATGAAATCTGCCTAAGGAGCTAAGAGATGGCTCAGGTGCTCATCATATAAGTGTGAAGACCTGGATTTGATTTCCAACACCCAGGTAAAAAGCCAACAGTGGCTCAGACTTGGAATCTCAGCACAGGGCAGAGAGGCAAGAGGATCCCTGGAACTAGATCTACTCATCAGCCTACCCAGCAAGGTCCAGATCAACTAGTCAATCTCAATCTCTCTCTCTCTCTCTCTCTCTCTCTCTCTCTCTCTCTCTCTCTCTCTCTCTCTCTCTCTCTCTCTCTCTCTCTCTCTCTCTCT
>JADRCC010570386.1:0-17009 GCA_019843855.1 Hylomyscus alleni | reverse complement strand
TTTTTTTTGGTTTCTCGAGACAGGGTTTCTCTGTATAGCACTGGTTGTCCTGGAACTCACTCTGTAGACCAGACTGGTCTCTAACTCAGAAATCCACCTGCCTCTGCCTCCCAAGTGCTGGGATTAAAGGAGTGCACCACCACTGCCTGGCAATCTTCTCCTTTCTACTTACCAACAAAAAAAGTCTTCATTCAGATAACATATATTTAAGTTAGACCCTTAGTAAACAAAGGCTTATTAAGGATGAGTTCAAATAATTTAAGGTTTAGGCATTTTAATAATGATATCGTAAAGCTGAGGTCAGCCGACTTTGCAAAAAGAAACATGGTGATACCTTCAAGTATGCAACAAAATGCTGAAGGAGGAGCCCTACTGCCTGTTCCTATTTTGACCAATTGCGTATTGAGGATGGTTTAGACCCAGTCTTGTCTGAGGTCAAGGATAGATTAAATGAATTCCCAATGTTTTTTCATCCTATGATTCTTTTTGTTCAGAGAACACATAGACCAATAAAGGTGGAGGCAGCATGAAAACTTAATTCGAAAAACAAAAAACTGAGATTATTGAAGCAAAAAGTATGAAACTTTTAAATGAGCTATTCTTTTCTATAACACTCATATTGAAAAAAAAAAAAAGGCAATGATTCATCAGGAAGGAAGAAAAAAAACTAAAGAAAAACAGGAAGAAAGAAAAGCCCCTGGAATGAGAGATTTCTTTTCCATAATGTAAACTACTTTGATTCTGGAGCTACTGATCTTATATCTGAGGTGGTTCTGGGATATCAAACTCTGCTTGAATGTGAGTGATTATGAGCATTTATGAGGCCATTGCTTTTGTTGAGAGAGGGAAGTCAGTGGTTGAAATTTGGCAGATGTGCTGTACAGAATTGTCATTTGTCTTGTTTATCCAGATGTTACCTGGGGACCAGCTGCCTCAGTTCAGTTAGGGGTTCATTTGAAAAGCTGATCTGGGGGCTTCATTTCAGCCCTCCTGTAGATAAACTTCGAGCAGGGACTGTGTTTTCACAAGCTCTCCAGATGGTTCTCTGCTCACACAAGATTTTGGATCACTGTTTCTGGCTTTCAGAGTAACAGAAACCTAGTACTATAGATGTATATAGTTCAAGGACTGGTCACTGAAGTCTGAATTTCTGAGAGCTCATTTTGCTCCTAGAAACATCTGAAACATTCTAGGGGGAAAAAAGCATTTATAGACAGTAAGTGGTTATGAGCACTCTTAAAGCTATGAAGCAATAATTTTGACAAATGCCTTATTTTCATTTCCTGTTGATGTGATAAAATACTCTGGCAAAAACAACATAAGGAAGAAAGAATTTATTTAATCACAATTGTAAGTTACAGTCCATCATGGCAGGAAGCCCAAAGTCAACACAAAAGAACTTGAAGCAGCTACTCACATTACATTCACAGTCAAGAGCAGAGCACAATTAATCCATTATGCATCCAGTGCTCGACTTGCTTTGTCTAATAGCTCTTCCCAGGGAATGGTGTCACCCACGGTGGGTATGTTTTCCTATTAATCAATACAATCCCCCTCAGAGATGCCCTCAGGCCAGCCTGGTCTAGACAATTCTTCATTGAGATTACTTTCCCAGTGATACTAGATTGTGTCAATTTGACAACTAAAACTAGTAATCAAAAAAGTATGTATACATCTTTTTTTCCACTGTAGGAAATTGGATGTCCTAGGGTAGATAACATATTATAGATACCAGTTATTGAACTTATTTTTCCTATATGTGCCTCTACTGTTAATTCCAGATATTTTAAATACTGGAAGTGTATGTTTGAAAGAAATAAAGTTCCTTAGAGCTCAGGAATGTTTATCAAAGAAGAGTCCAGAATCATTTACCATAATGGCAAAAAGGACTTAGAAACTAGGGATAAAAACTAAAGTTGGTTATTAATTATGATATTTTACTTTGATCTTCCCAGGGAAGTACTGGGAGCCTTGAAGCTCTCAAGATTTTAAATGAAAAAAGTTCCAGAAGAACTCTCAAAGGTCTTGTGGTTGGAGTCTCTAAGACTCCTTTTTGGTATTGTTCATCAATGTTCTAGATATACTTTACCGATATCAAGACCTTTTGAACTGTGAGTCAGGGAACAAGAATGATAGTTTTCTATGATGAGATATTTTAAGATAAGAAATTAAAAACTGTTTTTCTGTAGCTTAGCAGACCTGATGACAAATCTACTATAGAGGAAACACTGGCGTTGACTCAGTTACTCTGAGTCAGGGATGAAGTACTTCCTTGTTGATCAGGAGCATTAAGATGCTATGGGGTGTTGTCTTCAGGATAAATGTGACTTCAGGGCAAACTCTAATTCTTCTGTGAAAAACTCACTAGATTGAGACTTTCCTTTATCATAAACCTTCTTACTTCTAGAATTTGTTTCTTTATGCCTTATCCAAATGATTATGTACTGTATAATTTAAATGAGTTCCCAATGTGCTATCATTGGATTAATGATCATAATCATGTGTTAATTAACTAAGGTCAGCTTAATACTGAAAATAATATTTTATGATAAAAATGTAAAATCTGTCTTGGAATAATAATTCATGTCATGTAACATTTGTTCCATGGCTTTTGATGGTAAAACTAGCAAGTACTTTATCCTTACTCCCTGACTTCAGTCATCACATGCCTCCTCTTTACCAAGGTTTGCCTGGGTGTGTTGTTCTCAAAGTTCAGCACATATCAGAACTACTAGGAGAGTATCTTAAAACACACACTGTTAGGCTTTGTCTCCAGTGTCTGACTCAGGAGCACAAGTCTTGATAGTTTAGGAGCCTTATGCCAGTAGCTAGGCTAGATCCAAATGCCTAGTAAAGCCACATGATAATCTTTATTTAATTACAAGTGGCTTTGTGACATGGCTGATTAATAACAAATGAAAAATGTATAGTTTATAATGTGATTCCTCATATCCTTTGATCATCCTCGACAACCACACTAAATAATCTTTGCTATAATTAACTTTATTACATAGACTTCAATTTAAATAATTTTTAAATTAGAGATGCAGCAGTAGAGGCTAGTTAATAATTTAACACAGTGTTTCTCTAATAGTAATAATTGCTTACTCTGAACAAGGCTTTTCACCACTTAGCACCTCTATAGAGGAACTTGCTATATATCCATCCAAGTATTTCTTTAACCAGCTTGAGTTTGTTCAAAACCCTTCCCCAAAAAACAGCTCTTAAGCCGAGCAATGGTGACACATGCCTTTAATCCCAGCACTTGAGAGGCAGAGGCAGGCAGATTTCTGAGTTTGAGGCCATCCTGGTCTACAGAGTGAGTTCCAGGACAGCCAGGGCTACATAGAGAAATCCTGTCTCGAAAAACAAAACAAACAAACAAACAAACAAACAAACAAAACCAGCTCTTAACTTGCCACAGGTTGGAAAGACCAGGAATCTAAATGTTCCTGAGATCCTGATACTTGGACTCCCCCTGACACCCCATCTTTTATAAACGGTTAGGAGTTTAGTCCGAACATCAATTTTTTTTTTTTAAAGATCCCTGGGTAATTCTAAGGTGCAGTCTATATTTAAAAATTATTGGCTTTGATATGGATTAAAAGTTTTAGTCCTCAGAAAACTAACATCTCTTATTAATTGACTATGAGTTAAATTCAAAGGTTGATGAGATTCAGAAGTGAGCATTTGGGGTGGAAAACAGAGACCAATGTCATTGAGTGGAGTGGTAAAGTGGTAAAATGGAAACCCATGATTTTAATTAGTGTGGCCATTGACTTGGACATGCTATAGAAAGTCTATTTGGAGCTCAATTTGTTTATGTTTTTTCTTTACCTGGTGGATCATTTATCACACCTAATTAATACTTTTAAAATGAATTGCAACTGTGCTAAACAGTCTGCAAAAGTTCTCATTGCAATTCATCTTTCTCTGGTACTTATAGAACTAAAATGAATATGAGCAGAACATCCCGGATGTGAGATCTGAGGACACCATTAGAATTTAGTACTTAGAGCATTTTGAAGGTGAGATTTTTCAGGTTAAGAAAGCTCAACCAGTAAACTCTATACAAATATTGTAAAGTCTACATTAATATAAGTTGAAAATACTTCAGGTCTCAAACAGTTTGAATAAGATATGCTCAACTTATAAATGGCTGTTAGAGTCAACCAAGTTAAGCTATAAGTTACAATGTCACAAGCACGCAACTCCTGTTACACCTCAGTGTTTATGAAAATTACCAGCGTTTCTTTTGGTAGCTCTAATTAAAAAGAGACCCCTTTTTAGGACAGTACTGTTTCTTAGAGAATGAATATTGCAGAGAGCAGCAATATTCATGATAATTTTCTGTTCTGTCTTGCAGTTTTCTACTATTAAACCTTCCTTTTGCCATCTTCGCGAACTACCCAACTTCTCTCACTTCATATAGCACTTTCAATTTTATAGTAAAGCTTCCCAAGACCACTACCCAAGAGTCTTTAGCACTGTACTTAACTTTGACCTGTTTTGCTGCCAAGGAATTAATTATTCACTGACAGTGTAAAGAAAAAAAAAGTCTAATATTGTATATTTGTTATAGTTTTGCAGTTACACTTAAAATGTTGTGCTTGTCCGCCATTAGCATTACTAACTACCTTGATAGTCTGTCCACGCTGTTTTCCCCTAGGGTTTCCTCTGCTTCTCTTTGTGATGTGAAAGAATTTCATACCAAAGAACTCATTTTTTAATGTTTCTTATAGTGTTCTTTCACTATTAAAGATGAGTTAAAGCTGTGCTCAGATTGAGGAAAAGAGAAGAGACAAGACTCACTGCAGAGAACATGTTTTGTTGATATTGTTTAAAGATCAAAGAATATAGTTTTGTTTTGTTTTTGGTTTTATTATATAGAGCAATGACTCTGCAGTTAAGCTCACTTGCTGCTCTTGCAGAGGACCCATGTTCAATACCCAGAACCCACATCATAATGGCCTGTAACTCCAGTTCTAGGAGAACTGGTACCAATTCTGATCTCTGTGGACACATGCACACATGTGGTGCACTTATGCACACTCAGGCAAATGCACATGCGTATAAAATAAATGTCTTTAAAATCCGTACTATATAGGTGTTCTGACCAGATACCATTGAGTATCTAAAGTGCTGTTGCTGTTTTCCTTTATACTTACAGAGTCTGTTTCATTGCTCTTGCATGTTTGGTGCATTTTAAATTATTTTCCTTCCCTGGAAGTCATTGTAAGTTAACTGGGTTTTGTTGTTGTTTGTTTGCAGTGGTAGGAAAGCATTATATCAGTGAGCTATACCCCAACCCAATAAGCCTATTTTGTGTGTGCATGTATATGTGTGTGGGGGTGGGGGGGTTGGGTGAGTGGGTGTGGGTGAGAGAGAGAGAAAGAGAGAGAGAAAAAAAGTTGTTTTATACATTTCTTCTTTCATCTAGATTTTTATATATTGGAACTGCTTTCTACTCTCTGACCTTTGGAAGTTGGTTTCCAACTACTATGGGTTTGCCAAAGACACTATAGGTGCTCATGGGTTGCTACAAAGTAGTGTTCCTTTTCATGTTTTCAAGTTCTAGCTATAGAATCACAGTAGCACTGGTTCTAGTCAACACAGTTACTATTAAATTATCTCATCCTATAAATAAACAAAACTTACATTTCTCCCTGCCTAGGAGGTGTTGTAAAAAAAATTACTGAAAACTAAAAGTTGCATTAAAAAAACCTAACAATGTGTCATTAAGACTGGGAGAAAAAAAAAAATCACCTCACTCCTTTTCAATCTATTTTGACTTCCTTCTCCAAAGAGGAAAAAAAAATCATATAAGCACAATTTCGGGCCCTAGTGATTTTCAGGATTTAAAGATGGAAAATGCTTTGCTCCTCCACTAGAGGAACAACTAGAGATCTTAAATAATGTGTAAACATCTGTCATCTGTGTTTAATCTTTTTCCTGAGTAGTTTTTTTTTTTCCCTCTGTCTCTGTTAGTTCAGTCTAAGGCTGGTGCATGATTAAAGCACAAAGTGAAAGGAAGGAAGACAGAAAAGATGAAATATATTTAAAATGGTCTCTGATAAACAAGTTTATGTAATAGTCTCTAATAATTTATAAATAATTTTCAAATTGTCTTAATGAGTTTATCATATAGATTGTCTTAGCCTATGAAACATGAAATATTTTTTCATCATTTCTGTGGTGATAGCTTTTGATGCCATATATTTTATTTACAAGAATGATATAATACAGGCATAATGTAAACTTTAATGGTAGTAAGTCCATTCTGAATGGACATTTTAAATTGTTTTTAAAGTAATTAGTGAAAAGATGAAATATTGAGCCACACCTAGTCGTCATGCCTGTAATCTCAGCACTTTAGGAGAACAAAACAGGAAATTAGTACATTAAAAGTAGCCTGAGCTACATAGAGAGTTTGAGGCCAAATGGACTTCGTTTTAAACACTCCTTGGAGAGGAAGAAGGAGAAAGAAGGGAGGAGAAAGTGAGAGAGAAGTAAATACAGTCTTTAGGCTAGAGCTAATACATAACTCAAAGGAGACGTTCTCACGGTACCAGGTGAAGCAGAGAACAATGTTTTACACTTAATTAAGTGTCCAATGAAGTTCTTTGCCAATTCTAAAATGTCTAACACATTTAACATCACTAAGAGGTCATTTCATACAAGTAAATCTTGAGGGCTTGATTTTGTAAATAACTGACACTATTAGGCATACACTAGAAAGTCAAAATAGAGAAGTGCCAATTTGAAATAGAGGAAAACAAAATCCAACAGGTTGAGGGTTTGTGTTGGTGGTGGCTGTCTCTACCTCTCTCTTTCTCTCTCTTTCCATCTCTCTCTCTCTCTTTATCTCTGTCTCTGATGTTTCTGGGGATTGAATTAAGGGCTTCATGCATACTAGGCAAGTGACCTGAGCTATATTCTCAGCCCTATACTCTAGAATACAAGAACACAGACAGAGCAGGAGAATGCTTCAAAAATCTGAACTATTGAAATAAAGAGAAAGGGCAAAGGTAAACTAGAGCATATTCAAATGGGAAAGAAACACTAGAGGCCAGCTAATTTGATTGTCTCATTTTGCAAAGAGAAATGAAAATTTGTCTTAGGTCCTTCATTGCCTAGAGCTAAAAGCAGTTGGAAGTGAAGGAAAAGATAGAAACAAGAGAAACTGAGATGGAAGGGGCATCATACTCATTTGATTATGAAAGAGTTCTTATATTATGAAGATCTGGAAGTACAAAATCACCCAGTAATTTAACAAACTAAAAATACCTTGAAATATACTTGAAATAAGAGTTGAATGCAATATTTTACTAGGTCAGGTATGTAATATAATGACCTTTATCCTTTCCACTGAATTTTAATGTACTCTGATTGAGATCAAGATTTTACCTTTCCACATAGTAATTAAATTCATACCTTTAAACACTGATAGAACTTAATGGGTTAGATTAACTTAGACATTTTTTTCATGAATGATGTTACTGTACTGAATAGTAGAAATTCCTTTTTTGTGTGCTGTGATCTCAAATAAATCTATTTTGTATATGCCCCATCCTAATTTACCTTAAGTAAACACAATTTCTCTAGAAAAAAATACATATTTGTTTTTAGACAGGGTCTCACGATGTGGCTCTGGCTGCTATAAACCAGAATGGCCTAGAACCAGCAGAGATCCACCTGCCTCTACTTCCCAAATCTGGGATTAAAGGCATATGCCACCCTGGCTAACAATGAAAACTACACTATTTTTAGAGTAACATTCCCACTTTGATCATTCTGTGTTTCCTCGGGGCATCTACTGTTGCCTAGGACAGAGGAAAACACTTGGAAGGCAAAGAAAAGAAGCTTTTGAATGACTTTAAAAAATGAGCAGTAGGCTTTTCAGAAAAAGGAAGCCATGTGGGTGGAGTTGATTGGTACTCTGGGTGCCAGCTCTTAGATCCAAGGCAGATGGGCTTTGCCGTGCCCTGAAAATGCGTATGTCTGGCCAATAATCACACAACACAACAGCCAGATTCCAGTTCTTAAAGGCAAAGCAAATAGGGTTGTTTTTTTTTTTTTTTTTCCTGGCACTTGTCACTCCTTGGATGCTATCTGCATTGAATATAGGGATTAAATTAATGTTACTGACCATATGCTATGTATGTTGTGGTTATATAATGTTGTCTTGGTTGCTAACTATTTTAGATGCTGTGGCTAAGCAAATTATTGCCTTAGCCACCAGCCACATTTTTAGTATAAACCCTGAGTATTCCCTTCTCTACCTCTCCAGAAATCTGTTCCTTGGGGAGAGATGACACATTGTGCCACTCTGTTCAATTATTTGGAGATCAGTTAGCCTATCAATCCCAAGTGTACATTTATAGCTCTCTTTTGTTCCCATACTGACTTAATTATGTGTTCTGATGTTGTCTACTTAGGACTGGAATGGTCAGTCTTGTAGAATTTGGAGTGCTTCGATCTTTCTCCTGCTCTTGAACACTGCTATCCTCATACTTCCTGGGCTAACACATGCCACTGTTTCAAGTTCAATAGTCAAATGCTAACTTCCTTTTTCTACTTTTAAAATGGTGACTGACATGAGAAGAGCAGTATTAGAAATAAATTTGTAAAGGTCTTTAATTAATTACCAAAACCAAGAAGGTCAGTGTTCTCTGAGGTTTTCCCTCAGAATTGGCCTGAACTGTGAAGTTTCCTCACCTGAGACACCCACCACCCTTACAGTCAGAACAGTAAACAGTTCCATCCAGTACTCATTGCCATTCTGTGGATTCCTTGCTCTTTTTCCTGTGCTATTTACTATTACAAAATGCCATTAAAAACTATTTGCTACTGTGTACTTAAAGCAGTAATTCAAGTTCCGTCCTTGCATTGTAGAACACAGGCTTTGGTATCAAAAGTAACTTTAAACTATTGGCATATAAGATCTCGATAAATTTAAAACTTCAGACTAAAATGAGGGGTTCTTTTCTTTCCTTTCTTTTCCTTCCTTTTCTTCCCTTCCCTTCCCTTTCCTTCCCTTCCCTTCCCTTCTCTCCTTTCCTTTTCTTCCCTTCCCTTCCCTTTTCTTTCCTTTTCTTTTCTTTTTCCTCTCAGTGTTGGGAATTAGAGCCAGTGCCTTGCACATGTTACCCAAATGCTGTGTCACTGAGCCATATCTCTCACTGCACAGCTACATTTCTAGTCCCAGAGTTATGTTTCTATTGTTTATGAGTTATGTTTCTATGTTTACATTTCTATAGTTGAAATCATCATTCATTGTATTTGATTCTTAAATATCAGAAATGAAAGATAGGCAAATTAAGAGGCTCTGAATAGTATATACTCTTTCTAAAGTTTGAAAGTCAATATGTATTATCAAAACAAATAAATTATTCTTTCATAAAGTTTTAATTTAATTACATTTTGTAACATGGTGGGATTGCATAAAGACACTTTTTATGCTAATAACTTTAGGTCTTTAAGAGTAAAATATAGTCAGTATAGTTTTAATTTCGTCAATTAAATTCTCAAATCATCTGGCACTCTCTAGGGGATTGAAACACTGAGCCATAAAATTTTTTTTTTCAGTTTGGTGTGCACTGACTGGTTATGTGGACATCTTACGCATTTTGGTAATAAACTATAGATTTATTAGTATGGAAAGCATACTAATTTTGTGTAAATTTAGATCACAGAGAGGTTTAAAATAAACTTAGCAGTGTTTTACACATGACTTTAAAATAGGTTATATGTACATGAGACATCATATGCAAACATTCTAAATTGAAGTTTTCTTGTTCACTTAGATTATTTCCATTGTATTGTCTACTTTCTAAAGTTAAAAGTTATATACATCTTTAGTTAAACATTTTATTTAAAAATCTGTCCATTTAGGTTCATTTGTTTATGGTTATACTGCTGATCCTGACTTAAGATCAACAGAAAAACAGAAAAACAAACAGTCAACCTGCCAAGTGTGGGGATGAAAGCTGGAAATATGAATGCTATTAGATGAAAACAGTGTAATGCTGTGGGGTGATTTGAAATACGTTAATGCCACATTGATGCAACATTTTAGAAGAAAATTAATGAGTATGAGAAAAACCATCTTTGTAAAATATAAAACAATTTTAGTTATCTTTTCTTTTTTTTTTTTTTTCTACCCTGCTCTCCGCTGTTCTCTCTATTCCTCAGTACTTAAGTATGGATCATTTCTCATTATTATATTGTGTAGCTTATTTGATGCTGTGCTCAGCTTTTGACAACTTCTATCCAGTTTCTCAAGCATTACCACCTACCAAAGCCTTTCTTTTGATGTGTCTCCTTAGTCTACCCAGCCATAGTTTCTTTTTGGGAGTGGAGGCGAGTGTAGTTTGAGATAGGGTTTCTCTGTGTAGCCCTGGCTGTCCTGGAACTTACTTTGTAGCCATGGTTTCTAATTTGCCTTCTTCCCCCAGGCCCTTTAGCTTTCTGTGATGTGTTCTAGATTATTTCTCTTGATCTATATGCTGATATATTCTCTCTTTTATGCAGTACCTAAAAAACTGTTAAATATCTTCATTAGTTTATTCATTGTAACTACATCTTTGATAACATTCTCCTTAGTTTTACTTCAGATATGTCCTGTCCTCATAGTGACATTTTCATTTATCAAAAAAATAGCATGCTGAAATTATAAAAACCTAGAAGCGCCTTAGTTCCTACTTTTTAAGGATATATGGAATGTACAGCCAAAGATGAGTCAACTTTTAATGCTTAGTATGGAGTTCAAAATCGTTTAAGAAGCACAGTGTCTTATATTTTGTTGAGAGTGAATTACGTGCCAACCATGTAAATCTGCCAAATGACATGGCAGATTTACTTTGTGAGTCTATGTATTGTTTTGTTTGTTTGTTTGTTTGTTTTTTGAGACAGGGTTTCTCTGTATAGCCCTGGCTGTCCTGGAATTCACTCTGGAGACCAGGCTAGCCTCAAACTCAGAAGTTCACCTACCTCTGCCTCCCAAGTGCTGAGATTAAAGGCATGTGCCACCACCGCCCGGCTTAGTCTGTGTATCGTTAAGGTATAATCACTAGGTCTTACCAAATAACCAAAGAGCTCTAGGCTCCATAACAATGACATGAGACTATTCTCAGTGTTTATTTGATTCAGTGTGGTCTTGTCTATTTTCGTAGTTTTTAGCAGTAAATATTATCTAGAAAACATTTTTGAAATTACATACATAGCTGTAATTTATATAAAAGCAAAATGTAAATCTCTGCTAATTACTTATACTAGTCTGACCTGAGATTCAAGTTGCAGAGGGCCTACTTTCTAATAAAGGTTGCTTTAAGCAAGTACATTTGTAATCCCCTCTTAAAGAAACTGAACTTAACCTTTAGAAACTAACTTACAGTTTCTGTCACTGAAACTAAGCAACATAGATTCCATTTCATAGTTTTAATGTTTATTCTGAGAATCAACCAACATACTGTATTAAATTTCAGCATTTTTGTTCCAAAAGTAGCCACATTTAATGCCTTTTAGAAATCCATGCTAAACCTAAAAAAAAACGACACCTGCTCTTGATATAAACAAACATTTCCTTCAACTGGATATATTGCTTTTCGTAGCAATGTTAGTAGCTGAGCTCTGTGACTAACAGTGGAGGTATGTGACTAGGTACCACGTGGACATAGCTATCTGCCCACAGGAATGACAATGCAGAGGTAATCTGATGGAACATGGAGCATCTGAGAGTGCATCACAGCTATGCTTCTTGTGACTCACTCTCACCTCGAAGATCTTAATTTCAATAGTTAAAAATTCCACTGCTGTCATTTGCTATTCTAGGGGTTGGGGGGAATGAATACAACATACTTTAAGACATTTGCCCTTAAACTGTTAGACTATATTTTAGAGCCCTAAAAACAAGTTACTGAAGGTGATCCTAGGAGTCTTGAGTCACTGAAAGCAATAAAATATACCTTCTTCAACAATTCACCATTGAGATGGTAGCTATAGAAGTTAGTCTGCTGAGATCAATAGGCTTAATAGATTTTCCTATCAATCTCTTATATTCATACTCAAAGGGTTTAATTTAATGTGACCAACACAAGACAACTGTGCAGATGCATGCCCAAGACATGAGCAGCCTTGGGAGAAGCCTAGTTCTTCAAGGGAAAGTTTCCTTCACCAAAAGATCCTTTTTCATAAGAACTCCCACATTTGTGAACAAATCCTTTTTTGAAAAAGTATATTACAGCTTAAAAATGACCATAAGAAAGGAAAGGATGGACAGAAAGAGGGAGACAGGCAGGCAGGTAGACTGATGAAAGAATGTATAGAATTAGCGGGCATGCAAATCCGTGCTTCCCTGAAGGCTGCGAGTGCTGCTTTTACAGTCACCTTATGTTTTCATAGTGAAGGGGAGGGTAAGTTCAGGGAAGAGCTTTACTTGTGCTCTTATGCCCATTTCCAAGATTAAACTGTTAATAATGAATGACGTCTTTTGTATAATCTGAAATATTTGTTTTTCTTTGATATTGTGAAATATATGTCTGTTAGTGCTTGATTCCTGATACTAAAGCAAAATGAGTGTATATCAAATCTTTTCACAAAGGATGTTTATAAGTAAAAGTCTGTGTGTGTGTGTATATGGTGTGTGTGATTGCATTTTGTGAAATGTGAACAAATTGTAGTGGATATGTCTGCCAGTAATCACAAGTACATTTGTAAGAATTTTGTAAATTGTAGAATGAGAATGCTTTTAGTTATGCTAATAAGTTACATGGACTAATGTTTAAGAACAAAATAAGCATTTTATAAATTAATATTATCATAAACTATGTATTTTACTTTTTGACAGTGGTATAATCAAAAGGTATTGAACTCTGTTAAAATAAACAGACCAGTTCCTTGCAGTCCAAAAGTGGGTCATTACTTATGAACTCTAACTTGATAAGCTCTTAGAAAGATGCAATCATAGTGGAAGGAAATAAGTGAAATGTGTGGATGTGATAATTCCTAATTTAAAATGACCTTGTTTTATCCTGTCCTACAAAATGTCAGAAAGTAAATTAGTCTCTGTTCCTTTGTTTTTAAATACATATGCATCTGCATGCACTGTCTTGTACTGAAATGTATATTAATACATTTTATCTCATTTTGGAAAATTCAAGGATTTTTTTTTTAAGGAAAGCATGAAGATGTAAATAAAAATGGAAACAGTAATTGCAGCTTCAAAACATCTATGGTTCTGAATACAAAAACAATCATTTTGTCTAAAGTTTGACTATAATCAGCAACACTTCTGTCCTGTTTAGAGAACTAGACAAGTGTTTCAGAACAGATAGGACAGCAGTGATCCAGTGAGCTTGACTTCCCAGAGGAAAGCAATACATGCCTCACCTTTTGGAAGGGAAACTACTCTCCAATTAAGGATGCTATTCCTTTTTTTTTAAAGGTGTCCAAAGACAAGAAGTGGTCTGTAAAAGATTGGATGATAACTCCATTGTCCAGAACAATTTCTGTGATCCTGACAGTAAGCCACCTGAAAATCAAAGAGCCTGCAACGCTGAGCCTTGCCCACCTGAGTAAGTGTGACAAAAGCGAATCATTTCTTTGGTGAAAGAAGAAAGCATTATGTATTCCCATTTGCGAGCACACGCCTTGCTTCTTGTAAAATTGTATGGTAGTCCCTGTCGAGGGGGACACACAAAGCGACCAGAGCAGTAGACAGACATTTTTGGAAAGACCATGTACTTTTCTTTTTCCTCTTCTCTGCTAGTTAGCTTTATAAACTCATCTCTAAATAAATCTTCAGAACTATGTAAAACAAAATGATGGTCAACATCCATGGTCTAGGTTTGTCCCAATAGATTTGCATACTTTTGTGTAATTGTGAGCTCACCTCATCAAGTTAATTTGAGATTTTAAATATCATGCTGGGCATCGACTTGGTATTTTAAGGCTTCTGGGTGATACTGGTTATACCTGTTTTGGAGTTATTGTTGTTGTTTGGTTTGGTTTGGTTTGGATTTTTTTTGTTTCATTTGTTTGTTTGTTTTTGTTTTCCAAGAGAGGGTTTCTTTGGGTAGCCCACTGTCCTGGATTTATCTTACTCTGTAGACAATGCTTGCATTGAATTCGCAGAGATCTGCCTGCCTTTGCCTGCTACATGCTGGGATTAAAGGCAGGCACCACCACTACCGGGCTTCAAGCCTATATTCTCAAACCCAATGCCTTGAAGCTTACGAGCTATTCATCATTACATATATACCAGTGGTTCTCGGCCTTCCTAATGCTGCCCTTTAATACATATGCTGTGGTACCCCAACCATAAATACTTATGCTGTGGTACCCCCAACCATAAAATTATTTTTATTGCTCTTTCATACCTATAATGAATAATAATATAAACATCGGATATGCATGATACCTGACTTGTGACATCCCCCCCAAAGGAATCATGGTCCACAGATTGAGAACCATTGATCTATACAATGTAGAGCTAAATTTCTCAATAAAGGCCTTTTTAATGGTTTAATATTAATTGTTATATTAGAATATCTGATTAAATTTAAGTTTCCTAGTTCCTTTCCTTTTGTAGTTCTGAAATGAAGTTTCTTGTTTAAGGTGGGAGGTGGAATTCAAAAGAGAAGAATAAAGAGAATGTAAAATTAGAAAAGTTTAGTCTGATTTTTTTCTTTTTTGAAAGATCTAAAGGTACATATCTTTATTGGTCAATTATCGCCAACTTCTTTTTTAGTTTCTTCTTTTCTTGTTTGAATTCAGACAATAAAAGAGAAATTTTAAGTGTTTGGGATGGTTTATATAATGTTCCCAGTAGACATTCGTATCCTAGGGATAATCATAGACTGCTATGGTTCAGTAGGGCCAGATGTGAGTGTGAGTGCAAAGGGAAACTTCCTTCTACACAGTGATGTGATGTGCAAATAAGGGAAGAAAAGAACTTCCTCATATCACTGTTAGTAATTTAATGTATGTTATTTCCAGGTTTTTCTATGTACATATAGACATGTATATATAATGAAATGATATATAGTCCTTATATGTTATGATCAATTCTTAGTATATTTTGAACATTATCTTTGACGGCTTTTAGTAGTTATGTCATTGTTTATTTAAATTGAATTACAGTGTTGTATAATCCTTGTTCTGTTTACACTCTTGTTCTCCTGTGATACCACCACACATAGTTTTGCCACTAAAACTATGTTGTACATAATTATATCCTCTGCAACATAAGGAGGAATACAATTTCTAGCCAAGTAAGAAAATATTTTAGAATTGTGACACAATATCAAATTATTCCCCAATGCTTGTAACCCTAACATGTGCTACAAGACAGGAGAAGCAAGAGTTAAGGGGTTCAATACAAATATTGGCTATGTAGAGAATGTAGGCCAGCCTGTGCTTCATAAGGCTCTTTCTCAAACAACAAAATCAAATAAAGTGAAGCAGAAAAAAACTGAAAAAAATTTAGGAAAATATAAAATTTCTATTAATTTCATTAATATAATATTCAGTAGGTCTCACCTACTCTATTATACTTACAAAGCTTTTCTCTTGCTTTAGTATACTCTTTTATATACTTAGAATATTCATATTTTGAATAAGTCAAATTATGAAATTCATAATTTGAAAGACTTTGTATTTTTCTAATATTATTAAGTTAAAACCCTTAGTAGCATTTTTTTAAATCAGAAAGTATCTTTTCAAATAATAAAATGCTCTTAGTTTTTGGTTACATTGAGAGCGATATAGGTATGTATGGAAAAAGAGAGGACAATAAGGTTCTCATTGAAAAAGAAAAGATGTTGAAGGATAGAAAAAGGATGCATTATTAGGAAAAGGATAAAAATAGTGTTTATTTGAAATATGTTAAAGAGCCAGCAGAACCTTACAAGGAGAATCAGCATGCTCCCGGAAACAGCTTTTTAATGAGAAAGTACAATAGTCATGGTAGTGAATTGAATGAAAATAGAACCATGCTGTGGGCTTACATGGTTGAAAAGGAGGAGAGCTATTAAAGGATGTGACTGATGGGAGGCTAGTGTCCCTGTGTAAGAAGAGGAAGCTGAGTGGAACCCAGTGGGAAAGGCCACGAGGCCAGTCCCTATAGTGCTGTGTTTTTATAGCAATACTATTTTTACATATGAGCTTATTATAAATCATTAATATAAATAGTATTCCTATGTAGTACTGTGGTTTCTAAATTTGTAGAATCCAAAGAAATAAAAACAAAAACCTATACATTGTAGTAATACTGAAACCAGAATTTAAAATCATCAATTAATCAATAAAATATGCACACTGCTATTTGTTTGGTTTCTTTAAGACTATCTGAGCAAATAGGTAGAACATAACTATCACATACATTGCAGTAAAAGAATTATAAACAATCATGTAAAAGAAAGGCTGAGTAGAAAGAATTTGTTTGTTTGTACAATGGACTGAACCCAGGGCCCAGTGCATGCCAGGCAGTGCTTTCCACTGAGTTCCACTGCAAGAAGTTTTTAATTTTTTGCATTCTATTTTTAGGTGTCATCTTATTAAGCTGCCTATGCTTGGACGCATTGTGCATTTCCATCAGCCTCCTGCTTCAGCTTACCTGCTAGCTGAGATAGCAACCCTATGCTACTAGGCTCAGTTTAAAAATGTATTTTCATCCAGGGGCTAGGTTTTACTTGATAGACTCTTTTATGATTTAATGTTTGACAATTATTTTGAGTCATTGAACCTCACCCATGGACAATTATAATGTGTTATTTTAAGTTTAGAAAAAAAATTCATGAGCATTCTTTATAAAACTGAAATTTAAGACTAGGAAGAATCATAGAACAATGGCAGCCAACTCTCATCATTTCACAGATAAGGGTTTTAATCTCTGGTGGCGTTTTCCCATTATACCAGACATCACTAGCATTCTAAGTTACAAACCAAATGTCTAGTGGCACTTTATGTGTCTAGCTTTGTTTTCTTCATCAAAACATTCCCAATTGTCA
>JADRCC010570385.1:2468-13114 GCA_019843855.1 Hylomyscus alleni | reverse complement strand
ACACACACATCAAGAAGAAGCTGGGGATGGTGGTGAATGCCTACAACTGCAGCTCTGGGGAAGCTGAGGCAGGAGGATCACCATAAGTTTGAGCTCAGCATGGTCTGCATAGTGAGTTTAAGGCTAGCCTGGGCTATATAGCAGTATTGAGTCTCGATTTTTTTTCTTGGGCTTGGTAACTTACTCTTACAATCCTAGAACTGGACAGAGAGGTTGCTATGAGTTTGAGGTCAGCCTGGTCTATAGAGTGAGAGTCTGGCTCACACTCAGTCATTACATTCACACACACACATACACACACACACATACACATACCAAGATGAAGTTGGGCATCGTGGTTGATGCCTATAACCCCAGCTCTGAGGCTCTCAGGCAGGAAGATCATCATAACAACAATAAAAAAGCAATCTCAGCACTTCAGAGACTGAATCAGGAGAATGAATTAACAACTAAGCATTTAAACATAAAACAAAACAAAAACAAAACAAAACAAAAAAAACAAAACAAAAAAATCCCTGTTCATAAGGAAGATGCAGGACTGGCACAGACTGCAATCCCCTTGAGGTGGCAGCCTTGGTCACTCAGCTAGTCCTAGGACTTGGCCACTGCTCCTCCCTGAGTCTGGCTGGTACGCTGGGAACTGAACATACCCTGCACCTCGCTCTGTCCCCTTACTTCCTCAACCAATCTGCTCTTCCATCTTTGTAGGCTTAATGGGAGTTATGAGGCACTGAAGGGGGGCAGTGCCATGGAAGCCATGGAAGACTTCACTGGAGGTGTGGCCGAGAACTTCCAAATCCGAGAGGCACCAGAGGATTTCTATGAGATTCTGGAGAAGGCTTTGAAGCGCGGTTCCTTGCTGGGCTGCTCTATCGATGTAAGTGGTTGGCTGGCCCATGTAAGCACCAACAGACAGAAATAGCAACCCAGAAGGGACATGAGTGTCTGGAAGGGGGCCATCTTTAATTAAAGCACAAGTTGGTAGAACACTTACCTAGCGTGCAGGCAGCCCTAGGGTCCAGCCCCAGCACTGTATAAACCAGGCTAGTAAAATATACCTGTTACTCTCAGCACTCAGGAGATAGTAGCAAGAGAGCCCTAATTTCAAAGTCATCTTCCATAACATGACAGGACAGGCTGGGACTGATACATGAGACTGTCTCAAACACACAAGCAAACACAAGCTCTTATTAATGCTTGTTGGTTTGCAATGGGCAAATAGACCTGCTGCCAAGTGGAACACCCCATGGCGTCTAGAGGTAGAGCCATCTCTCTTTCCCATCATGCCCAGGGCTGTTTCCACAGTACCACACCAACCAGGGCCCTGGCTGTCCTCAACACCAGTGCTGCTGGGCAGGATTCACCCCTGAACTCTTCTGAAATGTGTTCCTTTTATTTCTACACTATGAAAGATCTGCCAGAAAGAAAGCTAACAGGATTTTTTCTAATTCCTCTATGCATAGAATACATATAGAGATAACATTTCCTACCCTCTGTTTTTGAAACCTATTCAAGCCTCCCCTTTCTTCTTGGGTTAACTACAAAGATCTAATTTTTGTGTGTGAATGAATTATTCACTTCTTATGCAGGTTCATGTTCATGACCAAATCACATGTCACCAGGGTAGGCTTCTCCCCTCTGTGACTGTGGGTGTCATTCACTAAACTATCATTGGGGTAGCTGGTTTCTGTTTGGGGTCAGAAAAATAGACTCGTTGCAATTATGGGGGTCCCCCACCCTGGGAAGAGATTAGCTTTGCTGTGAATCATTGGTGAACCTATTAGGGCATTCTGCACTTCCATTTTCTAAGGCCTACATACATGACTGCCCTTGAGGAATTGAGGACTGGAATGTGCTGAGGTAGGCCTGGGGCTGACGCTAGACCTAACATAGGTGTAGGCTGGCATAGATGATGAACCTGACTCTGGTCTTCCTCTGTTCTAGACCCTGAATGCCTCAGAATCTGAAGCTCGCACACCTTTTGGTCTCATTAAGGGCCATGCCTACACCGTGACTGGACTTGACCAGGTAGGGGCAGGGCCTACTGCAGGGGATGTAGACGGGGGAACAGGACAACCCAGTCTTTAGATCTGTTGTGCAGCAGAGGACATCACACCTAACATCGGTGAGCTGCAGTAAGGAATGGCAGACAGGAGCCAGGGAGGAGGTAGGAGGCCCATGCATGTACCGAACTCACCTTAGAGGGACTGCAGACTTTGTGTTTATAAATTAATTGTTTCCCAATTCTATAAGCAGTCATATACAGCCAGGATTTTACAGAGAAACACAGTCATTACAAGAGCAAATTAATAAATATATACATATATACATGTATACATAATAAGCATACATGTATATATGTATATATTTATTAATTTGCTCTTGTAATGACTGTGTTTCTCTGTAAAATCCTGGCTGTATATGACTGCTTATAGAATTGGGAAACAATTAATTTATAAACACAAAGTCTGCAGTCCCTCTAAGGTGAGTTCGGTACATGCATGGGCCTCCTACCTCCTCCCTGGCTCCTGTCTGCCATTCCTTACTGCAGCTCACCGATGTTAGGTGTGATGTCCTCTGCTGCACAACAGATCTAAAGACTGGGTTGTCCTGTTCCCCCGTCTACATCCCCTGCAGTAGGCCCTGCCCCTACCTGGTCAAGTCCAGTCACGGTGTAGGCATGGCCCTTAATGAGACCAAAAGGTGTGCGAGCTTCAGATTCTGAGGCATTCAGGGTCTAGAACAGAGGAAGACCAGAGTCAGGTTCATCATCTATGCCAGCCTACACCTATGTTAGGTCTAGCGTCAGCCCCAGGCCTACCTCAGCACATTCCAGTCCTCAATTCCTCAAGGGCAGTCATGTATGTAGGCCTTAGAAAATGGAAGTGCAGAATGCCCTAATAGGTTCACCAATGATTCACAGCAAAGCTAATCTCTTCCCAGGGTGGGGGACCCCCATAATTGCAACGAGTCTATTTTTCTGACCCCAAACAGAAACCAGCTACCCCAATGATAGTTTAGTGAATGACACCCACAGTCACAGAGGGGAGAAGCCTACCCTGGTGACATGTGATTTGGTCATGAACATGAACCTGCATAAGAAGTGAATAATTCATTCACACACAAAAATTAGATCTTTGTAGTTAACCCAAGAAGAAAGGGGAGGCTTGAATAGGTTTCAAAAACAGAGGGTAGGAAATGTTATCTCTATATGTATTCTATGCATAGAGGAATTAGAAAAAATCCTGTTAGCTTTCTTTCTGGCAGATCTTTCATAGTGTAGAAATAAAAGGAACACATTTCAGAAGAGTTCAGGGGTGAATCCTGCCCAGCAGCACTGGTGTTGAGGACAGCCAGGGCCCTGGTTGGTGTGGTACTGTGGAAACAGCCCTGGGCATGATGGGAAAGAGAGATGGCTCTACCTCTAGACGCCATGGGGTGTTCCACTTGGCAGCAGGTCTATTTGCCCATTGCAAACCAACAAGCATTAATAAGAGCTTGTGTTTGCTTGTGTGTTTGAGACAGTCTCATGTATCAGTCCCAGCCTGTCCTGTCATGTTATGGAAGATGACTTTGAAATTAGGGCTCTCTTGCTACTATCTCCTGAGTGCTGAGAGTAACAGGTATATTTTACTAGCCTGGTTTATACAGTGCTGGGGCTGGACCCTAGGGCTGCCTGCACGCTAGGTAAGTGTTCTACCAACTTGTGCTTTAATTAAAGATGGCCCCCTTCCAGACACTCATGTCCCTTCTGGGTTGCTATTTCTGTCTGTTGGTGCTTACATGGGCCAGCCAACCACTTACATCGATAGAGCAGCCCAGCAAGGAACCGCGCTTCAAAGCCTTCTCCAGAATCTCATAGAAATCCTCTGGTGCCTCTCGGATTTGGAAGTTCTCGGCCACACCTCCAGTGAAGTCTTCCATGGCTTCCATGGCACTGCCCCCCTTCAGTGCCTCATAACTCCCATTAAGCCTACAAAGATGGAAGAGCAGATTGGTTGAGGAAGTAAGGGGACAGAGCGAGGTGCAGGGTATATTCAGTTCCCAGAGTACCAGCCAGACTCAGGGAGGAGCAGTGGGCAAGTCCTAGGACTAGCAAGCTGAGTGACCAAGGCTGCCACCTCAGGGGGATTGCAGTCTGTGCCAGTCCTGCCATCTTCCTTATGAACAGGGATTTTTTTTGTTTTGTTTTTGTTTTGTTTTGTTTTGTTTTTGTTTTGTTTTATGTTTAAATGCTTAGTTGTTAATTCATTCTCCTGATTCAGTCTCTGAAGTGCTGAGATTGCTTTTTTATTGTTGTTATGATGATCTTCCTGCCTGAGAGCCTCAGAGCTGGGGTTATAGGCATCAACCACGATGCCCAACTTCATCTTGGTATGTGTGTATGTGTGTGTGTGTGTATGTGTGTGTGTGAATGTAATGACTGAGTGTGAGCCAGACTCTCACTCTATAGACCAGGCTGACCTCAAACTCATAGCAACCTCTCTGTCCAGTTCTAGGATTGTAAGAGTAAGTTACCAAGCCCAAGAAAAAAAATCGAGACTCAATACTGCTATATAGCCCAGGCTAGCCTTAAACTCACTATGCAGACCATGCTGAGCTTAAACTTATGGTGATCCTCCTGCCTCAGCTTCCCCAGAGCTGCAGTTGTAGGCATTCACCACCATCCCCAGCTTCTTCTTGATGTGTGTGTATGTGTGTGTGTGTGTGTGCGTGCATGTAAATTTATGTGAGTAGGTGTGGTGTATATGCACATTTGTGTATGGATGCATGTGTCTATGTGCACACACAGAGGCCAGAGGAGGACATTGTCCTGGCCTGTCACTCTCTCCCTTATCCTGAGGCAGGGCCTTTCACTGAAACTGGAGTGAGGCTGGTAAACAGCAAACCCCAGAGATCCTCCTGTCTCCACACCCCACAGCACTGGGGCGATAGGCATTCATGACCAAGCCTAGCCTTTTGCATTTGTGTGCGTAACCTATGCACACACACACACTGCCTCTGGTAGGATCATCATCTCCAGCGCCATCCAATAGCCTATGCAGAGTCCCTTCTACCCTACTGGGTAACATTACCCTCCAACAGCTAGCAGCTGGCTTCCCTACCTGCCTTCCATCTCACCAATTGCTCAGCCACTGTGTGGATCACTGCATCAGGATGCTCTGCCTGAACTCTATGGGATGTGCCCTTATCTATGAGAGTGCATGTGTTTCTAGAACAAAGAAGGCATCCACTGTCTTCCCAACTCAAGCAAGTTTCATTTTATACATTTGTGATGCGATTGGACCTTAGAATTACTAGCAGGCTGGAACTGGAGGTCTGAGGGAACTGGCACCATTTGACTAGGAATTAGAAATGAATGTGCTGGGGCTGGAGAGATGGCTCAGCAGTTAACAACACCGACTGCTCTTCCAGAGGTCCTGAGTTCAGTTCTCAGTAACCACATGGTGGCTCACAACCATCTGTAGTGGGGATCCGATGCCCTCTTCTGGTGTGTCTGAAGACAGTGACAGTGTACTCACATATATGAAATAAATAAATCTTTAAAAAAATGAATATGCTAACTTTTCTTATGTGAAGTTCCTGGACTGGTTCAACCACAGAGACAGGAAGTGGATGGTGTCAAGAGGGGGCTAGAAGGAGAGGGATGGGATGCCAGTGTCTATCAGGGACTGGGTTTTAGTTTTGCAAGACTATCCCTTCTGAGGGTGGGTGCTGTGGGTGGTCACATGGCAGATAAGTGTGTTAAGGCCATGAAACTATACCCTCAAAATGTTACAATGGTGAATTTTAGGTCATGAATGTTTTATAACATTTTTTAAAGATTTATTTATTTATTCAATGTATATGAGTACACACTGTAGCTGTACAGATGGTTGTGAGCCTTCATCTGGTTGTTGGGAATTGAATTTAGGACCTCTGCTCGCTCGAACCCTGCTTGCTTTGGCCCAGAGATTTACTGATTATTATACATAGGTACACTGTAGTTCATTTCAGATGCAACAGAAGAGGGTGTCAGATCTCATTACGAGTGGTTGTGAGCCACCATGTGGTTGCTGGGATTCGAACTCAGGACCTTTGGAAGTGCAGTTGGTGCCCTTACCTGCTGAGCCATCTCGCCAGCCCTATAACATTTTTTTTAAAGGAAGGAAATGAGCACATGGGGACAGCTGATGTCTTTCTATTCATGCGACTTAAAACCAAGCACTTAAACTGTGGCAAATCCTAGCATGAGACCTGAAAACTCTTGTGTCATTTGGGCATAGCCAGGGGCCCTCCTTTCTCCTATCGTCTCTCCTGCCAGCATTGCCAAGGTCAGACCAGTGTTTTCAGGGAGACAGAAAACATGACCACCATGTTTGAAGCTGAAGATGTGTAGGTCATCTCATGAGAATGGCGTAGTGATCCAAGTCCCTGACAGGTAGCAACCATTCTTCCCTACTGATTGCATCCCCGTCTCTCCACCAAATGTCCCCATGAGGGCTGAGTCCAGGCTTCCAGGAGCAGGAGAAAGGAGCTCACTTACTTGGCATACGCTTTCTCCAGAAGTGCGCTCCAGAACTCATTGTGGTCAGCGGAGTGGAGGAAGACCAGGCGGTCCTTGAAGGTGGGCAGGCGGTCATCGATCACGACGTCTAGCCACTCACTGTGCTGCCAGAACTAGTGCCCAGGGCAAGACAGGATGACAAGGGTGAGTCACACTGAGGTGTGGGCCCATCCCACTGATCAAACTGCCCCTTTTGCTCCAAAGAAAATCTCATCTTGTGTCATGTCAGGGCTGCATGGATGTCACCACAAGGTCTTCTGGGTATCACAGCAGGGTCACCTGGGCTTTGTCCAGTCAGTCATATACTGGGCCTTCACCCAGTATGAAAATCAATTCCAGGACTGTGTCACCGTGGAAGTGGGTAAAGGAGAGGTCACAGTAGACACCCCTCCCTGTAAGCTGAGCGAATGCTTTTTCTCCACAGGACACCAGGTTAGGTGGGCAGATGTGGGAGGGTGGATATGGGCTTAGCTCTGTTCACACCCAGCCGAGTCTCCATTCACACTTCCACCCATCTTTGGCCTTGCACCAGCACACATTTTCCAGCCCACATAGGTGGAGCACTGACACGCATGTGTTTGGATTTGGTCTTCCTGTGTGCCATGCTCATAGAAGCGAGGGGTATAGAGGTAATGCACCCGAGAGTCCGTTTGGGTGTTTGCATGTGTGAGCACATGTGTGTGTAGGTGTGAGCACCTATATACATGCATGTAGTTATGAACCTGAATGTGTATGTTCATGTGTATGCATGAGGTATGTGTTCATGTGCATGCACATGTATGTACATGCACGTGTGAATGTGTACATTTAAACACATATCCTGTGGGTGTTCTAGTTAGCATCAGCTGTCAGCCTGACAAAGCTCGGAGCCATTCAAGGGCATCTCCATAGAGGAACTGCTCAGATCCGGTTGGCCCGTGGCCACGTCTGAGGAGGGCTGGCTTGCTGGGGACTGATGTGGGAGAGTTCCGTGCATTGTGGATGGCACCAGCTTCAGCTGAGGGTCCTGGACTACATGAGAAAGTTAGTGTGAACTGGTGAGCAAATGGTAAGCAGCATTCCTCCGTGTTTCCTGCCCCTACTTCCTCTCAGTGATGGGTTATGAATTATTCATAAGGAATATGAATAATTATAAGGATTATGAAACTGTCAGTCAAATAAACATTTTCCTTCCATAAGTTACTTTCTATCCCAGTGTTTCACCACAGAGACAAAAAGAAGGAAACTAGAATAGTGGGTGAATTCACCTGTGAATGTGCGGGTGTGGGATAGAATGTGTGTATGTGAATATGTGGGTGAGTGTATATATATATATATATATATATATATATATATATATGCACACATACATATATATATGCACACACATATACACATACTATACATATACTACACATATACACATATATACTATACATATACACACATATACTATACAAATACTATACATACACACACATATATACTATACATATACTACACATACTATACACATATACATATACTGTCCATATACTACACACACTATAAACACGTACATACATGCACATACATATACTATAAATACACACACTATACACATACACTTACATATACTATACATACACTACAGTATGCACATACTATACAAAATGCACATACATATACTATACATACACGTACTATAAATATACACTTACATATACTATACATACACTACAGTATACACATACTATACACACATACACATGCTATACACATACACCTACATATACTATACATATACTATACATACACATAATATATACTATACATATACTATACATATACATACTATACTCTACATACTTATATACATATGCATACACAATTACACAATGTGACTTAGCACATTTATGTGGGTGTGCTGTGTGTGAGTCCATAGGTGTGATAATGTAAGAATGTACATTGTGTACATGCATAGAAGCATGTATGCATCACAGGCACGAGAATACATGTGTGTTTATGAGTATAGGTATGTGTGCACACATGTGTGAGTACATATACATGTGAACATGTGTTTGACATTGTGCTCATCCATGTATTAAGTGTGTGTTTAATGTAGGTGGAGAGAGATAGGCAAAGGAAGCAAGCGCACAGCAGAGACAAGCCTCACGGTGCAGTTCAGTCATACAAACTCACGGCTGTTTTTCTATGACTGTGTTTCTCAGGTTTTTGTTTGATTGCTCCATCCTGCACTTCCTCAGTAAGGGAGCCATTCCACTTATGAGAAGAGCTCTGGCTCCCCAGGGGATCAGCCATGGTTCCCTGAGGATGCCATATGCTTTCCTCTCCTATTGCTTGCTGCCTCTGGAAGTCCCCCAGGAAGATTCCCACATGGTGTGGCACCATGGCTCGTACACTCTGTCACATGTCTTCCAGGATTGTCAACAGCACAAAGCTGTACACAGTATCTCCTGGGCCACCTCCCACCACAAGCAAACCCAAGGATTCAGGTTCCCCTTACCTGGAAATGAAATATCCCGGCATAGCCAGAGCCAAATCCTTGGTCCTGGGGAACCACTCTGGCCAGTGCTTTCTGATTGAGGGTTAGGGAGGCAATGGCCGCCAGGAGCCAGCAGTCTCCTGCAGAGTCAAGGTCACATAAGTATCAAAGTTTCTTGGCCACTGATTTCCAGAAGTCAAGAAAAAAGCGATACCAGAGGTTTGTGGAGACCTCTCTGTGACAGAGTGATAGCAAATACCTCGGTCCCCTCGCCTGTCCAGCCTGCTCTATGGCTGCCTCCTGGATACTGTGGCAATATTTGCTGACTGGTTTCAGACACAGGGATCCACTGCATCTCATGTTCATAAGGTCTCAGAGGACTAAGGATATGGATGTGTCATAGTAGCTCTGTGGCAGTGGGCAGGGAAAGGGTCCTGGAAACAGCCCAGTGCTGCCCGTTGCAGTTCTGGGCTGCTGCCTCTCTGGACCAAGCTTGGTTCAGCTATGAGCAGCAACAGCTCTGAGGAGGCTCATTTGCTTTCCTTTCTCCTTCTTTGCTTTCTTCCTTCTTCTTTCCCTTCTTCCTGCTTCCTTCCTCCCTCCCTCCCTACTTTCCTTCCTTCCTTCCTCCATTCTTCCCCCCGTTTTTTTGTAACAGGGTCTCTCTCATTCAATAGGCCAGCTGATCTGGACCTCAGCCTGTAGCTTAGACTGGTAGCAATCCTCTATCTGCCCATCAACTCATCCATCACCCATTCATCACCCATCCATCAATCTATCACCCATCCATCATCCATCCATCATCCACCTATCCATCTATCACCCATCTATCCATCCATGTATCTTTGGACATCATCTGCCCATCTATCACTCATTCATCTGCCTATCCATTTGCACTGGCTGGTTTTGTGTGTGAACTTGACACAGGCTGGACAAGTTATCCAGAGAGAGGAGAGAGAAAGGAGCCTCCCTTGAGGAAATACCTCCATGAGATCCAGCTGTAAGGCATTTTCTCAATTAGTGATCAAGGGGTGGACGGCCCATTGTGGGTGGAGCCATCCCTGGGCTGGTAGTCTTGTAAGGAAGCAAGCCGAGCAAGCCAGGGGAAGCAAGCCAGTAAGCAGCATCCCTCCATGGCCTCTGCTTCCTGACCTGCTTGAGTTCCAGTCCTGACCTCCTTTAGTGATGAACAGCAATGTGGAAGTGTAAGCTGAATAAACCCTTTCATCCCCAACTTGCTACTGACTAAGACAGCCATCACTCATCTACCCATGCACCATCCACATTCTTCTATCCATCCATCGACCATCCATGTACCATTTATGCATCAATTGTACTATCAACCATTTATCATTTCTGTCTATTTAGTGTGATCTACTGACTTTTTATGGTCTTTCTATCATCTGTCTGTATTATCAATCATATATATCTATTATCTACCATATATCATCATTTATATCTAATTATCTATTTATTATAGATGATCTGTCTTTCATAATCTCTCTATATTATGTCTTCAATTTACCCGTCTTCTATCTATATGTTATCTATTGACTATTATCTGTCTTCAATATATCATCTGAATGTCTTCTTTCTTTCTTTCTTTCTTTCTTTCTTTCTTTCTTTCTTTCTTTC
>JADRCC010570382.1:0-11869 GCA_019843855.1 Hylomyscus alleni | reverse complement strand
GACCTAAGAAGTATTTCCCTCTCCTTTCCCTCCTCCCTACCCCTGCAGAACACTAATGGTGGGAGTAATCAGAGAACACACAGAATTTAGATTCATAGAGTAGGCCCATCTTCATGGCTTTGGGGATATACCTGATGTCAAAGATCCAGGTCTGATGCAAAGATACCAGGTAGATGAACTCAGTGAGGGCTATTGTTAGGAAGGAATTCTGGAGAAATATGAATGACAACTAGCAGGTTTCCAGAAAGGAGAACTCAGGCTTATTCAGAGAGTGGATCTTGCAGGTGCTTTCAACTCCATTCTGGTTTCATTTGACTTCTTCTTAAGGTTGTGTTCTGAACCAGATCTGAGATTCATAACTTTTTCCTTTCATCTATTGTTAATAATCTCTAACTGTATAGTTCATTCCCAGAGAAAGAGTACGAACTAGAGTTATGATCAACAAATGCTTGAGAATGCAACTGCTAAAGAAATGTAATGGCATGGAAGCCAAGTTTAAGGAGGAAACTAGTAATTCTGAGGGCAGAGGTGTTACATTCTGACCTCCAGGGAGAGGAAAGAGTGGTAACCTCAGTTTTTAGTGAACATGAGTATGTCCTTCAGATGCCTTGATTAGTTAGACTCCCTCAGGTTGAAATATAATCATGATGGAGAAAATTCCTATTTTAACTTTAAGCTCTTTCAAAACAACAATTATTTTTTGCATTTCTCTAGATAAAATACACACTAGCACTCATGTACTTTCTTACCCACACCATTGGCTTTGGATTTACCTCCATATAATTTTCCCCTTTTGGCCAACAGCTAAGACCCTCTTAAGTCTTCATTCCCAAATGTTTGGACATTTGTGTAAAACAGTGTGAGCCAGAATTCAGACTGTTTACCAGCTGAGCATTTCCAGATGAGAAGAGCTGTGGGAGATGTCATCAGTTCAGGGCTTGCGAGATAAGGCCTGATTTCTTCTTTGAGTTCTCTTATAGGGACTGACAAGACTGAGACATGCCTTTTGACACTGACAATATGGTAAGACAGATGCAGTTTGAGTCTTACATTCTTGGCTGAAATCATGAAGGTATCAGCTTGTTGTAAAATATATATCACACTGTGAATCCCTAAAACCTGTTTCTAGTTGTGGTATGGCTCAGCCCTAGCACACACCTTTAATCCAAGAGGTTTGTGGTATATTTGATCATACTGTGAGATTGTATACTGGAAAAAACCTATTTCTAATTGTGGCATGACTCAGTCATAACACACAGCTTTCCTTTAAGGGCTTTCTCTTTGTTGTAAACAAAATTAAATAAAGTAGGTCAAGAGGTAAAGAAAGCAACTAGTTGACAGGGAGAGAACATAGGGAAAAACATAGAGAGTAAGAAAAAGTCAGGAGAACAGACTCACAGAAGGTTAAAAAGAGGTATTCATTTGGAAGGGTTTTTAAGACATTGTGAAGAAGCACTGACTCTTTCCTTCTGCAAACCTGGTTGAGGAAGAAGCACAGTCAGGTGCTTTCTCAGCTTCTCTGAGCTAGTGGCATTTCGCCATAGCATCTGGTTCCTGAGTCTTTGGTAAATTGAAACAATGGTGATTTTGTTTTAAAAACATATATAAGATCCTAGTGAGAATGGGTCTTGACAATGAAATTAGACCCTATATTAAGTACTTTCCGCAGTGCTGTGATAAGACACCTTACATAGAAAGTTGAAGAATGCAGGCTATATTTTGGCTCACAGCTCCAGGGTACAGCCTTATCTTCTGAGGGAAATCATGGTGGCAGAAGCTTAAATCATTTTATCACTTTGTTATCATAGAGACAAAGCGGGGACTAATGCATACTCATGCTTAGTTTCTCCTTTTTTTCTTTAAGTAAAAGTTACTTATTTTTTTATATTTGGTTTGTGTGTTTTGGCTGCAAATCTGTATGTGTTTCACATGCCCATGGAGGCCAGACAAGACCATTTGATTCCTAGAAATTGTGAACCACTCACCATGGAGGTGAAGAGAATCAAACTTTATTGATCAGCAAGAAAGGCAAATGTAGCTAACTGTGGAGCCCATCTATTCAGTCTTTAGCCTTCTTTTATCTCAGCGAATAGAATATACTGTTCAAATTTAAAGGAGATCTTCCCATTTCTCTCATAGCTAGCAAAAAATTAATGTATCATTGACTAATAGCATTAATAAAAATGTAAATATAATGAAGGAAACTCAAATAATAAAAATAAGAGTAAAAATTATATTAAAATATCGGATGTGAGAATATATAGTTTGTTTAAAAACAAGAAATGGTCAGATCTGTTATGGTCACCGATGATTCTTGAATCCCCAATACCTGTATTTCCCAAAACCTTAATCTGAAATTCTATACACCTGTTGAGACAGGAGTACACTAAGTGTAGAGAATATTAGGGTAGAGGACTTGGGAGAAATTTACCTTAAAGTATGTCAGAGCCCACCAGTAGCTTTCAGTGTCCTGTCAAATTTAAAGAATCTTCAAGGACTCTAGATCTAGGCATCTACCTCAAAGGGCTTCAACTCTGATGCCTTTCAAAAGCACTGCTTGAAGTGTTATGTGTAAACCTTTCCAAAGGAGGGCACAGAAAAGGGGGGGATGGGCTTTTGATGACTATTCTTGGTTACCAAATTACTATATCTATAATTAACTCAAATTCTAAAGTGAAGAGCACACCACGTAAGGCCTTGTGCTTAATTTGAAGTAAGAAGATCTACTTCTAATCTAAATCTTTAGGGGAGGAAGGCAGTTAATTTTTTTAAATGCAGACCTTGACCTAGGAAAACATGCTTTTAATACATGCTGCACTTCCTGCTGAAATCCTATGTAAGATGGAAGCTTTTGCTCTTTGTATGCTTACATTCACCTTTAAGAAAGTTCAATCCTTTACTGACTTAAAGTCTACTTCTTTGATATTCCAGCATCTAGTGAGGACCAGCTGACACATCCAACCTCTTGTACTGAGCAACTACTGGATTTCTAGACTTTCTGTTCATAGCAGGCCATGGTTGGACTAGCTGAAGTGTAGCATATATGTCATTCTATTCCCCTGTCTTTGTATAGATTCAGACTTTAAGTTCTGTTACTCTAGAAAATACTACTGACTAATAAAAATTTAAAGATCAAATGGCAAGGAATTTCAAGAAGGCAGTGTGGTACTTGGGAACATATGGATGGTGAATAAACATGATAGATTCAGGTTCTGAAGTCCTAATGAGGACACATAGTGAACTATTTCCTGGGATTATAATTTTTAATTTGTTTCTCACCATTCAGGCTACGTAGAAAGAAAATGAGGACAATAGTTGAAAGTGTGCTGACATCACAGCCCTCAGACAAGTAGAGCAGACCCACTTTCACAGATATGACATTACTTGTTGTAAGGGACTCAGTCCAGAGACAACTCTAGCCTCAAGGTGTCAGTAAATATGGAAAGGAGATATTATTAGAAAGGAGACATAGGAATGTGTGTGGCGGTACAGTTTTATACAAAGGAGGTTAAATCTGGGCTTATTTACAAGGAGAATTCCCAGGTATCCTCAACCCTGGTCAACATTTAAGTGCGTTCCTTTTGCCATTCTAGACAAAGCCAGCCTTATTGCATATCTTGGTCATAGATATTGGTTGGAGAATGTTTTCTCCTCCTACTTGAAAAACTCGTGCTGGAGTGCTCCATTCCCAAGGAGAATTTACCCTCTAAATGTTAAAGGGCAAATTTTTTTCTTTCTTCATTAATTTTCAAACTTTTTTTAATTAGATATTTTCTTTATTTGTATTTCAAATTTTATCATCTTTCCTCATTTCCCCTCCAAAAACTCCCCTATCCCATCCCCATTCCCACTGCTCACGAATCCACCCACTCCCTTTTCCCTGTCCTGGCATTCCCATACACTGGGGAATTGAGCCTTCACAAGACCAAGGGACTCTCCTCTGATTGATTTCCCACAAGGCCATCCTATGATAAAAACTCAACTGAAGGATTGAGTCCCTCCTTGTGTACTCTTTGGTTGGTGGATTAATCTCTGGGAGTTCTTAGGGTACAAATTAGTTCATATTGTTGTTCCTCCTATGGGGCTGCAATCCCCTTCAGCCCCTTGGCTCCTTTCTCTATCTCCTTTATTGGGGACTTTGTGCTCAGTCCAACAGATGGCTTTAAGCATCCACTTCTGTATTTGTGAGGCACCAGTAGAGCTGAAACCACAAATCTATTGCCTCTTGATATTTGACAAAAAAGCTAAAACCATTCAGTGGAAAAAAGACAGCATTTTCAACAAATGGTGCTGGTTCAACTGGCAGTCAGCATGTAGAAGAATGCAAATCGATCCATTCCTATCTCCTTGTATAAAGCTCAAGTCCAAAAGGATCAAAGGTCTCCACATAAAACCAGATACACTGAAACTAATAGAAAAAAAAGTGGGGAAGAGCCTCAAGGACATGGGCAGAGGGGAAATTTTACTGAACAGAACATCAATAGCTTATACTCTAAGATCAAGAAATGACAAATGGAACCTCATAAAATTACAAAGCTCCTGTAAGGCACAGAACACTGTCAATAGGACAAAACGCCAGCCAACAGATTGGGAAAAGATCTTTACCAATCCTATGTCTGATAGAGGGCTAATATCCAAAATACATAAAGAACTCAGTAAGTTAGACTCCCGAGAAACAAATAACCCTATTAAAAATGGGGAACAGAACTAAACAAAGAATTTTCAACTGAGGAATACCAAATGGCTGAGAGGGACCTAAAGATATTTTCATCATCCTCAGTTATCAGGGAAATGCAAATCAAAATGACCCTGAGACTCTACCTCACACCAGTCAGAATGACAAGAAAAGAGAAACACTCCTCCATTGCTGTTGGGATTGTAAACTGGTACAACCACTCTGTAAATCAGTTTGGCAGTTCCTCAGAAAACTGGACATAGTACTACCCAAGGACTCAGTTATACCACTCTTAGACATATACCTAGAAGGTGCTCCAACATATAATAAGGACACATGCTCCACTATATTCTTATCAGTCTTACTCATAATAGCCAGAAGCAGAAATGGGCAAATTTTAGAAACTAAATAAGGGAGATCAAGACAGGAATAGGTTACACAAGTCAGAGAAAGGACTTTATTGTACCCCATCTCCCAACTCAGCAATCCAGTCTGTATGACATGATATAACCTGGGTCTGTGGTTCAGAACGACCTTCTGATTAGTCACTGTGTAATGATCCATGGCTATCACCTCTGAGACTTGGCCCATAACGGATACCATGGCTCCTGCCATGTGAGGAGGCATTCTTGTGGATCTCTCTGTGGCTTCTTGTCAAAACTCTGCTAATCAGGGCTACAAATTCATCAAAGTTCAGCTGACTATCTTCATCTGTGTCAAAATCCTCCATAAGGGAGCTCATGGCCCTCTCATTCATTTCCTCTTTCTGTGGGTATAAGAGAGATTGCTATCAGTGCTGGCCATCAGCACAAAAGAGAAATAAGGAACACTATAAGTGAATACATGGAAATTCAAGGGGAGAAATTAAAAAATAGAAATGTAAGAGATGCTGATTTGTTCTATACACTTTCCAGTTGGTTCCAGAGATAGCTGTTCACTTTGGACCTTAGGACTGTTATACAGATCAAAGACAGAAAATTAGATTTATGTCTAGGAATGTTACTCATTCTTCCCTAGAACAAGTAATAATGAAATCTCCTGGAAAGTAGGTCTTAGGAATCTGGTCTTCTGAAAGGTACATTGTTTGAATAGATTGTGGAAATTCCTCCAATTCAGACATGACTTCAAGAAATTTGTCACACTCTCCACTTAGTAAAGAAACACTCAGGAATCCAGGCAGCCTGGGACTTTGAAGGATTATAGCACTTCACAGGGTGTGAAAAATAGTGGGAATGGTCACTCATATTGCCCATGAGTAACAAGGGGTAGAGGAGAGCACTAGTCAGCTGAAAATCTTCCACATACTAGATGGGATACTGTGGCTAAGCTTTCTCCTATAACCCACTTAGAATCTTCAAAGAGACCTCTTCCTGCTCTGTGAAACTACTTTGGAAAGGGATATCGATAGGGCTGGTAGATTCAATGAAGTATCACAAAGACAAAAGGGTTGTCTAGAGAGGCTCTTGTGTACCCCTTGTCTTCCTGGAAACAGCACCTTGTTTGACTGAGATCCTTACAAATAAGGAGCTCTCTGAGTCATTAAAATTCCACACAGTGGAATTTCACTACTTTAATGGGTCTTCTAAAAAGGTTAGAGACTAGCTTACAAGGATGGCCAAAATAATGGAATGATGCTAGGATCCATGTCTTGTTTCTTTTTAGGTCCTTCCAGGCTTCTGCTTCTATGCATTTGAAAAAAGAACACAAAAGGCTTTTGAAATGAATCTCTTTATCTAGAAATGACTATTCATTTCCTGAGCACAGGAACTTGCTAACACTACATAAACAAACTCAAAGATAAAAACCATATGATCATCTCATTAGATACTAAGAAAGCATTTGACAAAATCCAACATCCTTTCATGATAAATGTCTGCAAAGATCAGGAATTCAAGACCTATACTTAACCATAGAAAAAGCAATATACAGCAAACCAGTAGCCAACATCAAACTAAATGGAGAGAAACTTGAAGCAATCCCACTAAAATCAGTGACTAGAAAAGGCTGCCACTCTCTCCCTACCTATTCACTATTGTACTCAAAGTCCTAACCAGAGCAATTAGACAACAAAAGGAGATCAAAGGAATACTAATTGGAAAGGAAGAAGTCAAATTATCACTATTTCCTGATGATATGATAGTATACTAAAGTGAACCCAAAAATTCCACCAGAGAGCTCCTAAACCTGATAAACAACTTCAGCAAGGTAGCTGGACATAGAATTAACTCAATCAGATCAGAGGCCTCCCTCAACACAAAGGATAAACAGGTGGAGAAAGAAATTAGGGAAACAACACCATGCACAATAGTTACAAATAATATAAAATACCTTGATGTAACTCTAACTAAGCAAGTAAAAGATCTGTTTGACAAAAACTCCAAGTCTCTGAAAAAAGAAACTGAAGAAGATCTCAGAAGATGGAAAGATCTCCCATGCTTGTGGATTCGCAGGATTAATATAGTAAAAATGGCCATCTTACTGAAGACAATCTACAGATTCAATGCAATCTTCATCAAAATTTTTCTCAATTCTTTACAGACTTAGAAAGAGCAATTTGCAAATTCATCTGGAACAACAAAAAACCCAGGATAGCCAAAACTATTCTCAACAATAAAGGAACCTCTGGTGGAATTACCATCCTGGAACTCAAGCTGTACTACAGAGCAATTGTGATAAAAACTGCATGGTATTGGTTCAGTGACAGGCAGGTAGATCAATGGACCAGAAATGAAGACCCAGAAAGGAACCTACACACCTATGGTCACTTGATCTTTGACAAAGCAGCTAAAATCATCCAATGGAAAAAAGACAGCATTTTCAACAGATGGTGCTGGCTCAACTGGCAGTTAGCATGTAGAAAAATGTAAATCGATCCATTCCTATCTCCTTGTACAAAGCTCAACTCTAAGTGGATCAAGGACCTCCACATCAAACCAGATACATTGAAACTAATAGAAAAGAAAGCGTGGGATGGACATGAGGAGGGGGGAGGCAACAGGGGTTTGTTCCAGTTGTTTTTGTTTGTTCATTTGTTTGTTTTTTGGAGGTGAAACTAGGAAAGGAGAAATCATATGACATGTAAATAGAGAAAATATCAAAAAAAAAATTTCTGCCTCCAGTGAATAGACAGCATCCTGGCATTTGCTATATATTTAATTAAAGTGTTGAATAGAATGAACAAAAGAATGAATGCCAGAAATAAAAAGAAAAGAGAAGAAAGTGTGGAAGAACCTTGACCAAATAGGCACAGGGGAAAATTTCCTGAAGAGAATGCAAATAGCTTATGCTCTAAGATCAAGAATTGACAAATGGGACCTCATAAAGTTGCAAAGCTTCTGTAAGGCAAAAGACACTGTCAATAGGACAAAATGGCAACCAACAAATTGGGAAAAGATCTTTACCAATCCTATTTCTGATAGAGGGCTAATATACAATCTATACAAAGAACTCAAGAAGTTAGACTCCAGAGAACCAAATAACCCTATTAAAAATGGGGTACACAGCTAAATAAAGAATTCTAAACTGACGAATACTGAATGGCTAAGAAGCACCTAAAGAAATGGTCAACATCCTTAGTCATCAGGGAAATCTAAACAACCCTGAAATTCCACCTCATACCAGTCAGAACAGCTAGGATCAAAAACTCAGGTGACAGCAGATGCTGGAGAGCTTGTGGAGAAAGAGGAACACTCCTTCATTGCTGGTGGGATTGCAAGCTGGTACAACCACTCTGGAAATCAGTTTGGTAATTCCTCTGGAAATTGAACATAGTACTACCAGAGGACTCAGCTATACCACTCCTGGTCATATACCCAGAAGATCCTCCAACATGTAATAAGGACACATGTTCCACTGTGTTCATACCAGCTTTATTTATAGTACCCAGAAAGTAGAAACAGCCCAGATGTCCTTCAACAGAGGAATGGATACAGAAAGTATGCTACATCTAGACAATGGAGTACTACTCAGCTATTAAAAGCTATGAATGTATGAAATTCTTGGAGAAATGGATGGATCTGGAGTATATCATCCTGAGTGAGGTAACCCAATCATAAAAGAACACACATGGTATGCATTCTCTGATAAGTGGATATTAGCCTAGAAGATCGAAATACACAAAGTACAAACCACAAACCACAAGAAACTCAAGAAGAAGGAAACCTAAAGTGAGGATACTTCATTCCTTCTTAAAACGGGGAACAAAATACCCATGGAAGGAGTTGTAGAGGCTAACTATGGAGCAGAGACTAAAAGAAGGACAATTCAGAGCCTGCTCCAACTGGGAATCCTTCTCATATTCAATCATCAAATCTAGACACTTTTGTGGGAACCAACAACTGCTGGATGATAGGAGCCTGAGATAGTTGTCTCCTGAGTGGCTGTGACAGTACCCAACTAATACAGAAATAGAGGCTCACAGCCATTCATTTGACTGAGTACAGGGTCCCCAATAAAGGAACTAGAGACAGGACTCAAGGAGTTGAAAGATTTGCAGCCCCTTAGGACAAACAATAATATGAACTAACTTGTACCCTCAGAGCTCCCAGGGACTAAACCACCAACCATAGAGTACAGATGGGGGGACAGCCAAGTCAGTCATCAATAGAAGAAGAGGACCTTGGCCCTGTGAAGATTCTATGCCCAGTGTAGAGGAATGCTAGGGCCAGGAAGTGGGAGAGGGTGGGGTGTTGAGCAGGAGGAGTGGGGAGGGAACAAGGGATTGTTTTAGTTTGGGGATTTTTTTATTTATTTTTTCTTATTTTATTTTATTTTTATTTTTTCTTTTGGAGGGAAACATGGGAAAGGAGATATCGTAAATAAAGAAAACAGCTAATAAGAAAAGAAAAAAGAAAAAAAAATGACATTACCTTCAGATAAAAGTTTGGAGAAAGATATCCAAGCATATAATGCAGAGAACCTATGCAGACCCTGGCAAATGCCGAGAATGTTGTTTGAGTCTCTGTAGATCTCTGGTGGAATTTTGGAGGTCACTTAAGTAAGCTATAATATCATCCACAAATGGTGATATCTTGTCTTCTTCCTTTACTAATTCTAAAGGCACGCCTTTAACAAGCTGACCATTTTAAATCTCCTTTGGTTTCGTGATCCCCCAAATTAACTGCCTTAGCATAGAAGACCTCTCTCTAAGTTATTGATCGAATATCCTCACCTCCACCAACTGAAAAAAAATACAGGCTGTTGACATTGCCCTTGAAATACTTCAATGACTGGGTGAAAATACAATATTCCTAAAGACTCAACACACCTTATTTGTAGAGGATGGCTCCCAAGATGGTTAGTTTCATAGTGCCAGAGTACTATGCACACAAGTGAGAGAGAAAAAAGAAGTCTTTTGTTCTCTGTATATTAGCCAGTTGTAAATCTCTGTGTTAGTCATCTTCTACTGGGTAGGATTTTAAAAGGCGATATTCTATGGACATGATAAGTCATGATGAATCAATTAATTATTTTGTCCATTTCACACTAACAGTAGTAGTTTCTCCCTTAGGGCATATGACATGTCTAGCCACAAGTTCTTGGTGCCAGATATGAGTTGAACCATGTGGAATGGGCTTTAAATCTAATCTTAAAGTGTTTGCCTAATTCCACAATATCCATGCCACTAATGCACCAGTGGGCTTAACATTCCAGGCTAGATATTAGTGTACCCCTCAGGGTTCACAGCTACATAAGGTTAATGATTAATTTTATCCTTTGGTAGCATGTCCAGTGTCTTTCAAAACTACTCAGTAGGGATGAAGCTTCCTGGTCAGAATCAGCTTTATTTCTCCATGTCCAGTGACTCAGGTATATGGTGTCTCTAACAATAATGCTTTACCTTCAAATTCTGGAGCATGTTTGGACATGCTCACTGGACAAGAACTCCAAAAAAGGTAATTCATCCATTACTATCACTAGGCTATGTATTTGTTAGTCTCTGTGATTTAGGAGGAGTATTCCCACCATATATTAGGATAATACATTTTAAATGAATGAATGAAAAAAAAATGAAGGAAGGAAGAATCTATGGAGGGAGAGGTGAGTGAGGAAGGTAAGAAGGAGGGAGGAAGTGAGGAAGAGAGAACCATTGATATACGGATAGATATATCAAGAATCTTAAAGCAGGTTTACATATCTTCACATACATTCTATGTGAAAGGTATTTAGTTGTGGTTGTCCCTTACCATAGTCCCTCTTCTACTATGCCCACTCAACAACGATTCTTGTTCTATTTCTCCTCTTTACACTTTGCCCCCACTATCCCTTGAAAATGCAAACACATGTCTGGCTTCAGATGATGGTCAGTTCAGATTATATATCGACATTTCTACAAGTCTGCTCAAGGGTCACCCTCATAGATTCCAGGAAATCTCTATGTCACTAGCTTTCCAAACCATTCCCCAAATTCCACAAGATTTAAAGTATCTCTACATGCAGTCTCTCAAATCAGAGAGATGATTCTGAAAAGAAAGAAAATGACTGCCTTTTGTGAAAGGAGGATAAAAGTCCTAAATGCAAAGGGGGTATGTGTGAAAGGAAGAAGTTCAGATATGTCCACAAAGGAATCATATGACAATTTCTGAACAGAGCAGCTCTCTCTACAATGACCCATTGATACCATGCCAAGTGGCTTCTCCCAAGGTTTATCATTTTAAATAAATGTATTTCTTTATTCACTTTATATTCCAATATCAGCCTCCTTTTCCTCCTAGTACTCCTCCATGATGATCTTCCCCCATTACACCTGCCCCTTCCCCTTTGCAAATTGAGAATCACCCTCTAAATGTTAATTTTTTCTACCCACTCGACCTAACTATATATATCAAGTAACTGAAGTACTAGACATATCAGATCCCCCTAAGGCCAGACAAAGCAGACCATTTAATCCAGTCAAAGCAAATGAGATCCATAGACAAGTAGGAAGGATACTCAAGGAGAGCCCCTGATCCATTTGTTGGGAGACCTGCTGCTTATATGTTACATATGTCCAGGGGAACTAGGTCCAGCTCATACTCACACTTTGGTTGGTGATTGAGGCTCTGGAAACCCTCCAAGGGTAGTTAGTTGTCTGCTTGTCTTCCTGTGGAGTCCCTGTCCTCTTTGGGTCACTCAGTCCTTCTCCTAGTTCTTGCATAGTATTCCCTGAGCTCTATCTACTGTTTAGCTGTGTGTCTCTGCATCTCTTTCTATTGG